>JAABUG020098326.1:0-46720 GCA_011319215.2 Scortechinia acanthostroma
TAACGAACACAATCTGGTTGCCTAACATCGAAACGGGTTAGCGTCTCCTGACCGCGCCAGGAATAGTTTAGAGAAGGGATCCCTTTTTGGACAGGGTCAATCGAGGGATGTCACTGCCATCTCATATTTATGCACAAGATCATGTCTACTTTGGGCTTAATTGTTGTATTAATGTTGAGCTTGACAATGATCACTAGGAAGGTTCCTCTTAATTTCAGAAGCTATGTTGCTGACTACTGACTATGCTTACTGGCTGCTGAGCTGCTGTGGTGGATGGATATGTATACCTACCTCCAGTGTCATCATAAGGTAGGAGTTATACTACCACTGACGACTAATATCAATCGCAGCCTTTGAAGCAGCTGTATCTAGGATGATCCATCTTGATCAGGTTAATTTGTTGAAACCTTATTGTTGTTCAACTATCTTTCATAGTGGTTTGACGGTCATTAATAAGCAATCCGAACTTTTCTTCGCAGCTCTTGAAGAACTAGGGTAGGCAATTGCGTGACCAATAAGAAAGAAGCTTCAAATAGCTTCAACTTGCTGATCGAGACAGCAGCGATTTCTAATCCAGAGTCTACGACGTCACCTCTTGGCGGAATTACTAATGGACGCCGGCGGCTATAACTCAGCGACAGAATATAAAAAGTTGTCATGAAGCAGACAAAACCGATGAATTAACAACATAGAATTAACAGACAGACTTGTCCAAATTGAAGCTGCACAATTTCGATAGTAGAAATGGCGTCTCCTACTAGAGCAAAGAGCGTTCTTATTGTCGGTGCGACTGGATACATGTGAGTGCTGCCATCTAAATACAGGCAAACGCAGTATATCTCTGACAACATGTAGTGGAGGCTCAATTCTCGCTGAACTCTTAAAGTCCCCAGAGGCGGCCGAATTGAGCATCTCAGCCTTGATTCGTCGACCAGAGCAGGCGGCCAAACTCCAGTCTCTTGGAGTGAAGCCTCTGCAATTCAAGGGCCTGGACGACCTTGACGCATGTAGAGACGCTGCTTCTCAGCATGATGGTATTGACTCGTTCTCCATTGATGCTTTACTTGCACTCACATCTCTCTAGTGGTAATCAATGCCGCATCTGCCTCCCACGATGGCTCTGCCAAGGCATTGATAGAAGGGTTGAGCCAGAGACAGAAAGCGACTGGCAAAGATGCGTACATGATCCATGTAAGCCTTCCTCTTACAAATACTTTATTGTCGAAGTTGCAGCGTTGACCTCAGTGTAGACCTCTGGCACGTCGATCCTCGCGGACCATCCCTACACCGGTACGCCACAGAATCAGAAAATTTGGTCCGACGAGAAGGACGACGTCTATGCCATGGAGAAGAACCATCCCGAGCGCTATGGGCAACGGGTCACCGATGTCACGGTTGTCGAGACGGGATTGAGTCTTGGGGTCAAGACGTATATCGTCGTCCCTCCCACTATCTGTACGTCGTTCATCCCGGTAGGCTATCAAGGCGTGTTAATGCTGACAAACGACAGATGGCAAAGGATCCGGTCCTTTTGCGACTCTAAGTCTACAGGTGCCCTATCTTGCGCGCCTCGCCCGAAAGCGAGGCCGTGCTGCCGTCGTTGAGAGTGGAGCTGGAGTATGTTTGATAAACAGTATTTGATAGAGAGGTTCTGACTGACATTTCGCGTCGTAGATCTGGAACCATGTCCATATCCAGGATCTGGCGAACTTCTATCTCCTCCTCTTCCGGGCTGTGAGAGAGCAGCCGAACTGGCTTCCATCTGGCCCCAAGGCCATCTTCTTCGTCGAGAGTGGAGAGCATACATGGCTACAGGTTAGCCAGGGTATTGCCGACGCTCTGCACAAGCAAGGTCTCTTGGAGAATAATGAAGTCGAGTCGCTCAGCGTGAAGGAAGCAGCAGCAGCAATCCTTGGGGGAGATGAAAGTTTCCTGGAAATCGGTTTCGCATCCAAGTACGTTCTCGCTAGCAAAATTTACGTAACACCAATACTGATGCAGGATATAGTTCCAGGGCGAGAGCCGATTTCGGCCGGAACCGGCTTGGGTGGAAGACGTCCAGGGGAGTTGAAGATTTTCTGAATCACTTCGACGAGGAGATGGAAGCCATGAGGGAAGAGCTCAAGGCGTCCAAGTAGTTGATCGGATTGTCTAGAGCGATTCGTTTCCTATTCTACCGGACTGGGTGGATGACGAGCCTTGCTCCCACGATGGCAAGAAGGCATCGGCAAGTATATACTAGGTAGTGCAGGTCTTTCACTGTTAAAAAGCTTGGATCACTTGTTCCTTGTTTATAAAATGAAGCGCGATCGCAGATAATTTGAATATAATGGCTCAATTTCAAAGACATGTTTCCAGATACGATTTCATAGCCAGCAGACATCATAAGCCAGCTTAGTGATAACCTCTTTAATTCTCACCCCACACTCTCGCAACCATCGCATCCCCACTCACGCACACAGCGCAGTCGACCTAGTAGACAGTGATGGAAGAAGATCCGCTGCTCTGGTATCCCTCAGTGGCAACAATCTGGTAGTTGTGAGTTCCAAGATTCATGCCTAGCCTGGCCCAGGCGTTGAAGTGGTTGGCCATGGTGACAGTGCCTCCGACACGCTTAGAGGTCCGCACTGACCAGTACTGTGTGAAAGTCTGGGTGCCTTGGATGGAGGGGGCATTGGTCCTAACGGCGGTGTAGATGTTATAAGTGCCACCGTCTGTGTTGACTGTGCCCTTGTAGGTACCACCACTGCTAGGGTTGTACGTGCCATAGGACTCAACAACATAATACTCAATTAGAGGGTTGGTGGTCCAGCCGTAGACAGATAAGTAGCCATTGCCGCTGGGGTTGAAGCTGCCTCCGTAGTTGATGGTCCTATTTCCATTAGCTAGAGGTCTTCAAGTCAGATGTTGAGGGCGCTGCGTACCTAGCACTTCCAGGGTTCCAACCCTTTCCGCCGACAAAGTTGCCCACGTTCTTCCAGTTGACCGAGTATGAGCCACCGGCTCCATTGGTGTAGGTCACATCACCGCCGCCATCGGTCCAGAAGGAGTAGTAGTAGCCATTGTTATATCCGGTAGAGCTCGGGGTGGAACGTTCAGCGAACTCATGAAGAGCAGTCTCGTTGAATGCGGTGTCCTCGGATTCGAAGGGGGCAGCCAGAGCTCCAATGGCGGAGCACGCCAGCAGCAGGAAAGAGAAAGAAACCATGATGTTCAGTGGAGATTGGTGTTGGACTGCAATATGATTGACAGAGTGAGTGCTTGGTGGATTCCGTACTGGAGGATGTCTCTTCTCTTTATACGTTTGCACCACCGGGAGAAGAGAAGGGAGCAATATCGGCCAACCCCACATCCTGACATCCTGACACTCACGCTACTCTAGCGGCTATTATTGGAATTAATTCAATGTGTTTGGGTCTCGATTAACTTTGTCACATCCATCCATGGATTGGCGGTTAATCCGGGGTAGGACCCTGTGGCTCGAATCCGCAACTCTGCATGCAAATCCGGCTGAATTGGAAGATCTATGATCATGGGATTGGAAAGACACCGCAGAAGGACTACAGGCTGAAGCAAGGCAGGAGGGGTTGCATTCGGATAAATGCCATATGAAGCCATGAAGATGGATTACTAGCAGCCATTTTAGCCTCTACACCACCAATAAAGAACAATCGATGGTTGTTTCATGCTGTGATTCAGGGACCGAGACTTCCTGCGTTTACTCTTTTTAGCGTCGGCAAAAGGGGGTTTCTGTTTGAGCCGAAACGGTCGAATGCATTAACTACTCCGTATTATTGAGTTATGGACCCTGAAGTGCTTAGACTAGGACTGATGAGACATTCTCTAACGCCAAGACTATACTCCTCAGTATCGACGTGCAATTCTCTTGTTCTATGCATGGCTCTTCTCCAATTCGACAGGCAGAATTATGACAAAAGAATAGCCTAACATAAGATACAAACACAGCCCTGTCACCGGTGCCCTGGATAAATGAAGCTCCAGAATTCGGAGCGCCATCGCCCACCTGCCTTCCAGTCGGATAATGTCCGAAGCAGGCCTTTTGATATTCTGCCTCTTTCTTCAGCGTCGGAACACCACTTAAGAATCCCTTGACTGGGCAGAACCCATGGTGAGACTGTCCATAGCCCTCCAGTCCATCCAGCGGCAAGGGAGCTCCATTCAGAACGAAGCGGATAAATCTGGAAGTAAGTGTCTACAGTGCGCTCGGGGGTTACGATATAGCACCGGGGCAAGCGACTCAAATGACACATTACGAGGACAGGTCCAAACCTCCGACATGAGACGTGCTCCGAAGGGCGTCATCTGGCTCATGGCAAAAGTCCGGTTGAGCGCGTGGTCGACAATCCCGGGTAGGCCGTGCGGTCCATATCTGAAATAGCGCAATCCCAGCGCAGTGATGACGGAGAGGATAATATCGTCATGCGACATGTCCATGTAAAGGGCTGGTCGAGGGGTAATTGTGCCAGGTTGTTGTCGTAGGTATATCTTAATGCTCGTGTCGCTTGAGTAGATCAACTCTCCCTGCAACCGCGCCGCCAGTTCAATGACATAGCCAATGCCCTGCTCACGGCCTGTGGGAGAACCGTACGCATAGTCCCCGTAGTACTGCACGTTCACATTATAGGCAAAATCCTTCCACTCCTGTTCGGTGAAGAGTGAGCAAAAGGAGGAACCTCCAAGCTGGTGCACTTGCAGACGCAGATATTCTGCATCGCCAGCAAATCAGAAGCCGTCAGGTTAAAATCCTTGGGCAGATATCCGGAGAGACGGGTGATGGCGTGCTGAGTATAGCGGGGAATGAATTCTTGCGCGGAATCATCCCTGATTATCTTAGCCTCATTGCCGTCAAGAAGTCTGAGAGAGGTCTTTGGCTATCACTTACCCTTCGGTCATATCACCGGAACACGAGTCGTACGAGGCCAGAGAGTTGTTGAAATTGGACGCCTCTGGAATGACGACCAGGTTATATTGATCATAAGAATTGTTGGCCCCGGTATAGTAGGCGCCCATACTTGGCCCAGAAGCTCGCCCCTGCGGTTGCCTTGGTCGCCGCGCCGGTTTCCAGGAGGGTGTCCTCGCCCAAGGTGTATTCCCAGTCATTCAAAAAGCTCAAGGGGCACGTGGCCGAGACTTTGTGATGATGAGTCTTGGTGTAGTTGCTCTATTTGGTGGCAAAGCCTCTATCCCCTGCCTGTCCAAGTGTTACGGGGTCGCATAGCGTTTGCCATGGCGATGCAGCACATGGACTGGGACAGCTCACAGCCCTGCGACATTCCTTTGGGAACGCCAAAGCCATCCGCCTCCCAGTATGGACTCAGATTTGCCCAACTCCGGGTCATGTCAAAGCCCGAGGCGTAGCTGCTCCCCGTGGGCGCCGGTCGAGGTTCCTTCGCGGTATCAGTGCCTAGAGCCAGGCTGCTGACAGCAATGACCAGCAGGCCGGATGCGGTCTCCATGTTCGGTCTGGCAAGTGCGAATGACAAGAAGACTTGTTCTCGAGTTGGTGGCGACCTTTGACCCGTGAAATTGGAAGTGAGCCTTGAAGGGAATTATTGCCATCATTCTCACGGGTCAAGACATCTGCCTAGAGGATCCCACATCCCGTACTAAAGACTTATGCGGGACAAAAATGTCAATCTTCATTTATCCTTTCACATGTTGTCCGCGTATTCATGGCCGGTCGGCGTGCTTCTCAAGGCCAAGACAGGAGCAAAGGCTGTTTCGGTTCATCGGCAAGACCGCTGGCAAGATTTGAGATGGAACGGCTCTTTATTCAGCGTAGCTTGTCTCTATTCTTACGCTTCTAAGACTACTAATTAGGTGGTTGGGGTGATTGGTCTACTCCTTTAGGGAGAAACGGGACTAAAAGGGAACCAACGAAACGCAGGAGATTTGGATGATATGATTCATGAATATGCATATCCCTTATTTTTGATGGTTCGATTGACCAAAGAGATCATGTAGAATGGTTCTTCCGAAATTCGAACGCTGCATTCCCACAGGATTCCGCAAAAATCAATGAACCAGTCAATCAGCCGCTGGAACGTGTTCAGAAATATACAAGTCATTATCTGCTGTCTCTTCGTCCCGTCATTGATCCATCATGCAAGCAATACTGGAGCCAAAATCCCGACCTAGTTCTCCGTCCATTGCACTTGAAGATAGTACATCTGCCCTGCGGCATTCCCATATGTCCTTCTGGCGCTGACATTCCCAAGCGCTCATTCCACGAAAACCCACCGCGACATTGATATAGTACCTCCCAGAAAAGGCTGCGGTATTTCAGGCATCGACCTTTTAACTCTGCTCTTCGGTACACACATGATGCTCTTGGTCTGCAGGTGGCGCCCGCCGAATTGGAGGGTCCTTGCTATCACATCCGCAGATCATAGACGTGACTGTTATCAGTGTCGCTGAGCGTGACAGCTCGGGAACGGGGTTCCAAGAGCGTACATCATCACAGATCAGATCAAGATCAGCAAAGATGAAGGGCAGAGATCGAATCTGTATGCAATTGTCTGCGCATTTCAGGTGCAATACTATGAGCAACGCAGACAGATCATAATTTATACTTGCATCTTCATCGATCATTTCAAGCCTTCCACCTTCGAAACTCCCCCAGAGTTGCTTCAATTCTCACCCAGAAGCAGGCCAGTGTAGCTGCAAAAAGGAGAACACCGCAGACAATCCCCGCGCGCACGTAGACGACGGAAGAGACCAACGCGGTAGACTGAGGGATCAACATTCCAGTCAACGGCGTCCCGATCAATGCTCCCATTCCTCGGATGAGGTACAACACGCCGTTGACGCTGGTGAAGTGCTGCACACCGAACAGTTCGATTAAAGATGCGGGGAAAAGGGAGATGTATGCCCTAGCGAAAGCTCCATAGAGAATGGTAAAGACGATAAATAAGCCGTCGGCGCTTGACGGCAACACTGTCGACTGCTGAAACATGGAGGGTAGCCAGAACGCAAAAACGGCGATCGTACTGAGCAGAGTCGTGAACGCCAACGCGTTGAGTCGGCCGAGCTTGTCGGCACCGTATCCGATCAAGATTCTGGACACAAAGTTCGAGGCGTTGCTGACAGTGATAAAGTTGTCTGCCGTGGCAGCGCTGTAGCCCAACGTCCGCGCATAGGCGGCGTAGAAGAACAAGGGAGTCGAATAACTGGCAGACTGAAGAAAGCAGCCCAGGGCCTGCGCGATAAAGCGGCGCGAACTTGCCACACGCCAGTTGACCAGCGGCACTTTGATCCATCCGCTTCGCCGGTTCAGACTCTGGTTTTGCGCGCGGAGCTGCTCCTGGAACTTGGGTTCCCATCGGAGGGCGTACCCTGCCGCCGACACTAGAGTGAGCGAGATGCACCCCGATATTCTCAATGCGTTTCGGAAGCCCAGGTGGGTGATCATGGCACGTAAAGCCGGTGGCCACACTATCCCTCCGACGGCACTGCCAGAGATGATGATCCCCATAGCCAACCCACGACGCTGATCGAACCATGTCGGGGCGACAGACATGGTGGGTACATATGCCATGCTGGTCCCGATGCCCAGTAGCACGCCTTGGGTCAATGCAAAGTGCCAGAGACGTTGGCTGAAACTGGCGAAAATGTACGCAACACCAAAAACCCAGCCTCCGGCGACGATGACTGCCTGGGGAGACCAGAGTTTAGCCCAGGACATGGCCACAGGACCTCCCATGGACATCAGAGCGACGGCTAGTGTTCCAATCAAGCCAATCCGAGCGGTGGATTGACCTACAAAGGGAGAATGCGCTTCCTGGGCCATCTCTTCGTATAGAGCTTGGTAGACGCCAAAGGCAAAGATAAAAGCGCAAGTGTTGAACATGACGACGAAACCGGCGCAGACAATCATGACATGGTTCCTAGATCGTCACTCTTGCTTGAGCAAGGATATAAGATATATAGATCGAGAGGTAGCTCACCACATGATGGCCCTATGGGCTGCGATGGGATCCCCTTCATGGTCAACATCGCCAGAGTTTGTGTTGTCCAGCAGCTCCAAATCAAAACCAGAATGTGGATTATGCGGAGTAGCTAAGGTGGGGGCCATGGTATCATGAATAGATACCTGAGAACCACAGAGGATAAAGACTCTTGAATGAGAGACAGCAAGATGGAGAGGAGCAAAATTAGGATAGTTTCTAGACGGGAGTCCAATCACCTTGAGCGGCTAAACTCATATCCATTGCCGATCATCCGGATATGACGACTACACTGGGATGCTTCGTTCAGTTACATATACAAACAATGAAATCTTCTCATTTGTCTCGAATAGATACAATTCAAACGCTATTGAGCCCAATCCATGCCACTGCCGAGCACAGCCTGTCCCTGCGCCAGAGATCGCGACGGTTCTTCACCCAACCACTGAGGTTCCAATCGATCAATGTTCGCCTCAATCTCCCATCCTCGCCCTCCCTCGACATATATGGACTTGCCGTTGAGAGATGCATCCGCCAGGACACCGGCGATGATGTGAGCAATGTCGGCGGGGGTGTTGCACGGCAATTTTGCCTTCATCCAGGCTTCATGCACACCTTTGACCATGGCCGTGGTCGTCATCCATGGGCAAATGGCGTTGACTCGGATGCGATGAGTTGGAGAAGAAGATAGGTACAAACGCAATGAACGCATCAGGCCGAGAACTCCATGTTTGGAAGCTTGGTAAACAAACATTCCGGGCGATTCCTTGAATCCAGCGACAGAGGAGATGAGCGTAATAGACCGATCTGCATTTTCCGGGCGGTTCTGGCGCAGGTACACGCTGGCGATGCGAGCAACATAGATACAGCCGGTCAGGTTGACGTCGAGGACTTTGGTCGTGGGTGCCTGTTCTCGTCAGCGTTCTTTGAAGGTCGTTAGATAGAGTAGTAGACGCACCTCGCGAACTGTCTCCAGCGTCAAGGCGGGATCGAACAGGTTGCCAATCTCCATGATACCAGCACAGGCTACGGCATGATCGACGCGGCCATATGTCTTGAGGGCCAGGTCAAAGAGACCGAGTACGGATTGGTAGCTAGTGACATCGGTGTGCTGGAAGATGGCTCGTGGGGAGGAAGATGAGCCCGACGAGGACAGCGACCGAGCGATCTGATTTCCAGCATCCTCAGCAACATCGCCGAAGCAAACATACGCTCCTTGGTGGCAGCAGTACTCGACCAGACTGGCTCCGATTCCGTTGGCGCCGCCTATTGCTGAGTGAGTCTCGGACGGTTGGGATAGTAGATACACGACTGACCGGTGACAACAATAACTTTGTCCTTCAAAGACTCGGGGGTAATGGAGGGATGGAATTGCGCCATGATGGATGATTTCTATGGTATATCCAGCGATCTAGGAAAGCCACAGTCGGTAGATATAGGGCATTAATGGATACGAGACCATCATCTCCCCCATAGATCCAACCTAGGTAAACGGGAATCCCCCGGCATTCCATTCGTGATCCACTACGATCACCCCGCAAAGATCTTTGGCAATCCTCTGATACTAGTACCACAGTAAGATAGTGCAATTAATAATAATACAGTGCATAACTTTGATATAGATACTATGTGGGTCTGCAACTTTATTCGAAAGAGCGTAGAAGAGAGGAAGTGACATTATTTGCACACGACAAATAATATGGCCAATTGCTAAACAAGTCCTCATCTATCCCATGCTAGAGGACCGAAATCTGACACCTATGGCTGGTGTAGAGGATCTCGCATCCTGGGATTCGGAAGATAACCTCACCGGTTTACGGCGTAGCTTGGTGTTGGCGTCTCCCCGTATCCGTGCCTGAGGCTGCACCCACTCCGGAAAACTGGAACACCATTCGCTTCCACTTTCTGTGCTTCCTCCCAATAGCTTCATGGATTAAGCACGTGGCATCGTAGGAGGTAGGCAGAGTGCCCCGAAAGACAGAGGGTGGAGTTGAATGAATTGGCAGGCCGACTAGGAGCGGCGCAGGCCAATGGAATCACAGAAATAAAGGTGATTCTTAACGCGAACAAAGACACACTCGAGGAGGCGTGCTGTATGCTTACAATGCCTAGATAAGGGAAGCCAAGACAATCCTCAAATGAAGTAACATGATGGAAGTCAAATTGTTTTCATATAGGTAAGGATAGGGGGAGACAGGGATTTGATAGTAACAATGCATTTGATTAGAGTGCATCTCAGACATCTCGTTCAGTTTTCACTCTTTCACCACCTCAATAATACTCTCTCGCAGGCTGACAGTGTAAGTATATATTTTGTTGATCTTCAGCCCTGCCTTCTCAACTAGGCTGTACCAATGATCGTGGGTTCGCTCCAGTGCTGCAAGTGTAGACATCAAAGCAATATCCTGCTGAGTGGCATGAACATGAGCACCAGTGTTAGGAATAACCATCTCATCGATGAGAATAACCGAGTCTGGAGCTAGAGCAGCTGCAGTATGCTTCAAAATTTGAATGCATTCTGCGTCAGGCCAGTCGTGTAGAATGTTACGCATGTAATAAATACGCGCGCCTTAACACATAGTTCCTTGATTAGTAGTCACTCTGGAAAAAGGAGTAGAAAGAGAATCACTCACCAGTAATAGCTTGAGGCTCAAAGAAGTTTTGCGCCACCGTCTCAACGACTGGGTGTGGAATAGCCTGTGCAACAGTGTCTGGAATATCTTGCACAATGACTCAATTTTTAAGACCAGGGTACTTCGCACGCAGGGCAACTGATTGAGTACCAATTCCACCACCAATGTCCACAAAAAACACTTGTTCTGGCTGAAGGCCTTTCATCTTCTCCTCCACTGGATAAACTTCATGCCATTGGGCATGAAGGAATGATGGATAGACATGTACTGGTTGAACTGTGCCAGCTTTTCTGGCTGGGTCTGGTACCAGGAAAACAAGGGAGGATCCGTGTTCCACGCCTTTTGCAGTGCGGTATCGGTGACATTCTCCACGTCCTGATATTTGCGTTCTTTCAGGAAATCCGGCAGAGGTAGCCAGACCGGATAGCAAGTGTCGAAGCTGGAGAGAAAAAGAACGAAGTAATCAATCAGAATCCGACTATTTCAGTATTCTGAAAATGCAAAATATTTGGACTTACTAGGTGTGAATACCTTCCGGCGCTCCGGAAAGAGTGAGTGTTTCAGTGATGTTGTTACTTGCAAAAGTGTCCTTTCCTGTTTCCTTGATGATTCCTATCGAAGCGAGGTAGCGGAGGACACGGGCTATAACAATGTCAATCAGTTAGCTATGTATCTCGGAAAATTAAACAAGAAATACTAAATAGTCACCTAGTAGGGTTGGTGCCGCCCCAGTCTTGGTGGCTAACTCGCTCACAGACGCCGGCGTTTTGTTTTTGACCAAAAGTTGAAACAGGTCCACAATCTCGCGCAGATATCCCTGAGGGCGACTTGCGCCGCATGTACCCCAAGTACGCAGAGGAAAACTTCTCGGAGATCATAAAACTGGTGCAAGCGTTGCAAGATGTGGCCAATGCTCAATGGGGGCACCCCGGCACAGATCGCTCTTGCGTGGCTGCTGGCTACAGGACCAGATATCATTGCTATCCCGGGTACGAAATCGGCTGCCAGAATGGACGAAAATGCGGCGGCTGCACTGCTGCAGCTGAGCGACCAAGAAGTGCAAGAGATTAGGGCTCTGGCGGAGAAAGTGGAGATTCGAGGTACTCGGTACCCTGCCGCGTAAGTAATCATTCCCTTTTCCTATTCTTGGGCTCCAGAGCATGCTGACCGGTCATATAGGGTGATGGCCACTCTCTGCTCAGATACGCCGCCGCTGGAACAATGAGCAGTGGGCGCAAAAAGGGAAGAGCTTGGTGTTTGCAAGAATTTCGAATTTCAATTTGCCTTAGCTAGTAATATTAGGAAATACTACGCAGGACTTATAGTCCAAAAGACAATGTAGCTGAACCCTGAAATGGCAACACATCCGGCTGGCAGGTTGTGTTCGCTTCAGGAACCTGACCATTGAGGTACATCAGGACATTCTTCAGATAGCACGATGATACACTCGCAATGGCCGTATGCTGGTAAACAGTCATTAGCATTCTGGCCTGCAGGAAGTGGAATCACTTACGCCAACTGATGCCTGTGTCAAAACGACAGATCCAGGGAAGACCAAGGACATTTTATGTGCGATGTACCGTCGTCAGCTTGGACTGCCAACGCGATCCCAGATACTCACCCCCTCTTTGGAGCGACGGGATCAGTCTCGGCTGTGACAAATAATATGGGGAACGAGGTCTTTCCAGTTTCCAAAATGGAGCCTAGTTGAAGTTAGAACCGACTCAAAAGTCCAAATCCCTTGCACCTGGTATACCTGGAAGACGTCCGGATTTCGGCGGCTTCGCATCAAAAGATCTGCATAGGATTCCATTCGCGTTGTTGGGCCACACCTCGCCAAAGAAATGACTTTGCGAGGTTAATGTGTCGACATAGTTTCGATAATCCGTCAGGTTGTCGAACTTATGCCCTGCATAACCATCCACGCATTTGATCAACGTGTTCACATCAGTCGTCAGGTTCTTCCCACTACCGTTATTGCAGGGGTTTGCCGGTATGGAGCCAGCCGTGACTGCGGTGACATACGCCGAAGAGTTGCCCCGTTCCAACCCTGAAAGCACATCGGCAAGTACTGGAAAACTCAATAGCGGGAGCATACGTCGCAATGAGAATGTACTCTTTCAAATTGGAATAAGTCGCCATCAAGGTGATATCACAAGCGTCCGAGCTGGGAATAGGCACAGGATGGTATTTCAGGTCCGCCAGCAGCCCGTGCAAGCGGCCGGTGATGTTTCGAACGGATGGGCCCCAGAAGGAACAATTAGCAGCCCCACCCTGGAAGCAGTATTTGCTGAAGGCGTGGAGGGCTTCATCCGCGTCGTAGAGATTGGCTCTCCAGCCCAGATCATAGTAGTCCTCTGCGTCCACCACGCCGTCGAGAATCATCTTGCCCACATGGTCAGGGTAGAGGGACGCGAATGTCGCACCCAACACGGTACCGTAGCTTACGGAGAAGTATGAGATCTGGGACTCGTTCAATGGCCTTCCAGCTAGCTTCTGCTCTGCGTTGATGTACGTGAATAGGTCATGAGCGACGGCAGGGGTGCTGATGAACGAAGCATTCCCATTGGGTCCTCCCGCATTTTTCGTACACGCCTTGCCGAAAATTTCAGCCGCGTAGTACTGTGTGTCCAGAGAAGTCGAGGAAGCGTGAGAGACGTCTGGGTAGAAAAGCTTCTCAAACTGCGCCCGTTTCTCCGGGTGATTCGGCCAGCAGTCAACGACAGGACCGCTTTGCCCGACTCCTCGGGGTTCGAAGCCGACAATATTATGCTCCCATCCCAGACCTTCAGCCAGAATGGATCCTCCCTGGAGTACCAGGTCGACGCCGGGTCCACCAGGGCCTCCTTGGTTAATTAGCACATTCTGTGTGTTTTGTGTCACATTTCTAGCAGCGAGTTTAACAAAGGCAATTGCTGTAGTTCCCTGTGATGCATCCCCGTAATCCAAGGGAACCTGGAGCCGTGCGCATGTGAAGTTGTCGAAGCAGGGAGTCTACTGCAGATCCTGAGATGGTTTAATCTAATCTTTGCATCAGTTGAAGAATTCAATGGTGCAGGCAGTGGCAGATTGCTCACAGATGCCCAGTCGTTTACCATAGAGCGTGTCGTATGGGATGGCAGTGCATAACATGAACCGAGAAGAGTAAAGAAGCAAAACAGAGTAAAGGTTGAAGACTTCATCATAAAGGACAATGAGTAAGGTGCTTTGGTGAGAGACTTTAGAATGTGCTTCAAGGCAAGGGGCCTGGATGGCATTTGTGCTCTGCGATCCGTCAGCTTACTCCCACATGAACTATGTGCCCAAGCTCGATGCCTAGTTCATAACTGCAATCACCAAGCCTGATGCTGGCTGTGTTGTTACTCTATGGATATGACACAGGTTAGTGGCTTTCGTTGGTCTGCTCGGGAAGATCAGCTCAATGGCACGCCTTACGGTAATCCTAATAGGCCACAACTCCTACAGAAATCCTAAGATGAACAGGAAGTCTCATAGGTCAGGACACTACAGAATACACTGGAAGAAATTTTACAGTATGCCCAGTAAGAAGAAAAGCAGATAATAGAAGAGAGTCTGGTAGTTTGATAGACCGCCCCATGCAGTCTAATAGCTAGAGACCATGGTCCACGCTCTCATGAGGTCCGGCCATTTGTGAATGGAACGCAACTGAACATTATAACGATGACTTCTATGGTGGACTAATACAATACAGACAGGATGAAAGACTCTATCACAAGCCAGTGAGGCTCAGGAATTGAAAGGGGTCAATGTGATGTCGCCATCGTAGGTACACTTCTCGACGGTCCCTTCAACAGCGTCGTCGGTCGAGGTGCACAACCACTTGCTCCCCGGGGCACTACCGTTTCCATTGTCATTAAGAGTGACGGAGACTGTCTGCGTCCCCTTGACCCGCTGCACCTCCAAGGTAAAGACCGCGATATCGTTCACACCACCTGGGAAATTAACATAGTAGGCGCGGTCGCTGGTGCGAGCGCCGGCAACGGGGCTTCCTGGACGATCCCTGGCAATGTTATTAGATCGCTTATTGGATAAAGAAGGGACATAAATATACCAGATCACATTAGCGCCGGTGGAGTCGTCGTAGTTGGGGTCTTTCAAGGTGAAGGTGATATATCCCTGCCGGTCGGTCTGAGAGGCAGCGAGGCCGCTGATAGTAATGGCTTGCTCAGTCCGCTTGGCAGGCGCAGCTATAGCAGAGCCGGCAGCTAGGAGAAGAGAGCAGATGGTAGTGGCCTTCATTTTGTATTTGATGAAAGAGTCTTATAAAGTGAGGAGCGATTCGTTGATAGACGGTGGAGCTGGATTCTTTGATAATAATGGTATTTGTCTCTGAAGGCTAACATCCTTTTATGTATTCTCTTCATCAATTCTCAAAACAGTGGCTGAATAGGACCTAGAGAGTTCAGTCCACCTGCTGTCTTAGTACGAAGTATTCCAACCGAAGCCTCTCAACTGGTTGGACATCGAACTCTTTCAGGCCTCCCAAGTAGCAGATCAATTTACGTCATCGCTGTGTCGCCACCCAATGAACCTAAATTACGCCCCTGCGAGGCTTGGTTTAGGCGTCCAGTCATGCAGTCTAATTTTACTCCGGAGAGGCTCATGTGAGTGAGGCTCCAAGCCCGAATCGGTATTTGATCCTGGAGTGCTAAACATAGACAAGGCCGGAATAACATGAATAGCATCGCCGACTGTTGGTCAAGAGGCCCTAACCAGAGTGACCCCGTTTACTAAGTCTTTGTATGTTAACGTACTTGGCCATGTAGCAATCGGGCATAGTCTGCATAGACCGGTTGTGGGTTGGGTTTGGCTCGATCCACACCATATCTGATCGACCCTGGTATCCATATGGGTTGGATTGCGGACATATCCGTGGATTGCGGGAAATTCATAGTAGGTAGTCAGCAGTCATATGCTCAGGAGCAAGTGAAGGAAGCAGCCGGCAACCACGAGAGACGCCAGAAGAAGTAGCAATCAGAAAAGGGCCCTCCAGAGGGTTCGACGTGATCCCACATTCCTATGTGCGTAACAGTACAATGCCGCCTCAAGCTTGTGACCTTGGGCCTCAATGCTCATTCGAAGTCGCACTTGAGAGAAAAGAAATTACTGGACCAAATCAGAGATAAGTGAGTGTGGCGGGAGGGGGGCTCCGCATGGCTGAAGAGACGATCAACCTATCAGACAGATCAACTGACTCTATTAGATGTCAAATTCAAAAAGACAACTACGTTCGCTTCAGCCGGTCATCTGATGGCGCCGCTGAACTGGGATCAACAACGATTCCGAGTCGTTCCGCTAGCAAACGCTCTCAGAAATTAGGCGCTTGTCTGCTTTGGTTGAAGAAAAGGATGCCTCGCCAGTTCGCTTGCTATTTGTCTCGCATCTGGATGCCAGACAAGCATCCCCTTAGCGAGGTCCAGAAAAGATTCCCTGTCTTCTCCCTCAAGGAAGGAAACCGTGTCGCCCAGTTTCCGGTCAGGGATCAGGTCTTCGTAGAGAAAGCGACCTGAGATATTCGTGAGTCTGCGAATAATTCGTCAAGATGGGAAACCCAGTAATACCATTATTGTCAAAGAATGGCCCACAGAAGTACTCCTCCGCGGTCTGGCATACTCTGTCGTCTTCTCGTCTGACAGGTTCCGGCCACGAGTACTCTCGCATGTATTGATACCTTTGTATAATCTCTGGAGGGGGTGGACCGAGTAAGGCTATCATTTCGGCGATGTGTAGTTTAGCATCGTAGCGACCTTGTTGATCATGGATATGCCGAAATAGCTCTTTGCCTTCGATCATATCCCATAACTGGTCTGGATTAGGGATGCAGCAACCTCGGAGAACAGCGGGACGCACCAGAACACCAAGATTCCAAATATCCGCAGGCATTTGCCATCCATTACCCAGTATTACCTCTGCGGCCCGATAGTGGTCTGGCTGAATAGGCCAGACGCCCCAGTCGTCATCTTCCTCGAGCCTGGTTGCCAAGCCAAAGTCGACAAGCTGCGGTATGCTTTTCAGGCTTTTGAGTGGCCCGAAGTCGTTCTGGGACAGATACACTGGTCGTCCCATCGAATGAATCTTGAAAGACATCGGTTTTTCAAGCTGAGAATCCATGAAATCGGCAAGCACGGTTGGATCCTCGAATGAAACCATGATGTTGTCAAGCTTTAGATCTACGCAGCCGCCTGGGCTCAGTATCACCCAGGGGGAACAATGAGGAAGATAACTTACCGTATGGACTATCCGGCATTCTTTGTGAAGATATTCAAGCCCCGTAAGAAGAGCACGAATGTATGACTTAATGAGGGGCAGTGGCATCTTTCTATCGTCAAAGCGTCGCTGATACATGGACAACGGCTCCCTCATGGGCGGATACACAAGACACAAATGAGAACCTTCGGGACCTTTAACTTCAAAAGAGTCCAGGAATGTTCGGATAAGTGAGCGACCGCGATGTGACGGGTCTACCATGGAAATATATTCTTCAACCTCGGGCTCATGGCCAGCGGAACTCGCATTGCTATTAGCGATTTTCAGTGCCACGACGCTCTCTGGCTCTTCGATATGCCTGTATGTTTGTTAAAGACTGAGAGAGCTTCGAAGTGAGCAGAAATTGTTGAAGGCTACCCTTGCAGATCACGGGCGAGCCATACTGTTGAAGACACGCCCCAGCCAACCTTGACCAGAGTCTGGTAGCGATCAGCGAGTACCTCTCCAGGCTTCGCTGGGTAGAAGTACTTGGAATCATATACTGGCGAGATCTCTTCATCAACGAGGATGCCGGGCGATAAAGGTGGCCCGGGAGAAGGCATGGGAAACGGTTTCTTGCGAAGCAAGGCAGACAAACGAGGAATGGACGGCCTTATAGTGTTCATTCCAGAGTTACAGCCCGTAAGCCACAGGAGAATATGTTATCAATAATTGTCGAAGAAGAAGAAGAAGAGGAAGATCAAGGAAAAGCCAGAGGACGGGGTAAACGTGATCACGTGGCACGGTACTCATAAAGTCATAACTCGTTAAGTCATAAGACTAATAACTCATAAGGTGACTAGTCATCATTAGTGCATAATCGGTTGGCTTCTCTGTTGGTTGGTTCATATAACTTTGCCTCCTAGATTGTCTATGAAATATCAGACCGAGTACTCCTCGCGGTCTCCGTGTGTTGGCCCGACAAGAGTCACTTACGGTGCATCTTGATATTATTCGACAAGCAATATGTGATTTGAGAGAGCGCATGGCGACCTCCTTGGAGACTCCAACCGGCACATCAACTCTGGGGTAAAGATCTTGTGGCTATATCGAGACAGCAAGGAGAAGCCGACCCGATGCTTCTATTCATTGGGGAGTTCGGGCTTCAGGGTCCCCTTCAGCGGCGAACAGTCACTTCGAATTCGCCCAAGGCCGCTTTACAGTAGTAGTGCTCACACAGCGAAAGCAAAACCATCTTCGTACAGTTAACGGCGTGGATATGAGAGCGGTCGGACCTGCGCGATGAGTACAATCAAGCCAGGAATCAAATCTTTAGAACCCGTCGATACGCGTCTCCTCGGCCGCAAGTAGAGAAAATCACCAAGGACTCTGCGTCACAGTCGGTAATTGTCCAGAGTGTTGGAAGGGTGATCGAGGATAGAGAGCTGGAAAGCTGCAGCCAATAGAGGATGCATTGTCACATGTTCTCGTGTGAGTCATGTCATTGTGTTGTCCATATTCTAGTCTCTTGCCCACTTTATGAATGTCTGCAAGAATATAGTTTCATGCCAGATCGGCTGGGAGCTAACCAGCGAGCGCATCAAGTGGCTTCAGGAAGGTCCTTCAAAGAATCACATCGGCTTTCCATACCTCAACAATGTCAGCCCCTCACTCATCGCTACCCCATGTCCTCTCAGTGACGACCTCCTCCTCCCATAACTTCTCCAAGAATACCGTCTCTTCCATCAAACTAATCGCCAATCTCGGCGTCGAAGGGGACTGTCACGCCGGCGAGACCGTTCAGCACCGCTCACGCCTCCACATCAAGCCTCCACCAGCAAATCTTCGCCAAGTGCATCTTATGCCAATGGAAGTGCTGCGCGAGATCTGCGCAACATTGCCGACGGAGGAGATGAAGACGCAGCTTCTGGAGCCCGGTGCTCTAGGGCAGAATATCACCACCGAGGGCGTCGATCTTTTGAGTCTCGGTGCTGGGACGGATATTCGTTTTGTCGGAGATGGCGTGGCTGCTGGTGACGAGGCAGTCATTGCTCTTACGGGGTTGAGAAATCCGTGTCCTCAAATTGACAAGTTCCAAACTGGACTGAAGGACCGGTTCTTGGTTCGTGATGAAGATCGTCGCATTGTCAGGCGGTTGGCGGGAGTCATGGCGACAGTGAAGAAAGGAGGAGTCGTGCAGCCTGGAATGGGACTGATTATCGAGAAACCTCTCCAGCATGTTCCTTTAGATGTTGTTTAATGCAATATATCTCTAGTAAAGAGAATCGAAGACATTGAGGGAATCGCGAGGAAAGAGTTGGAGAAATAGCATACAGAGTGGATATTCTCCAGTATGGGAATGAGTCCGCGTGACAATTCTAAAAGCTTGACAGTATATATCGAGTTCATAATACTAGAAGGCGCTAAGAGCAAAGTGATTAGTGAATCTAGATTGCAAAAGGTCAGAATAGCATCAAGCCAGGTGATTTGCCTGTATACAGCGATAAATCTCCGGCCCCTGTACTAATACCAGGACCTCGGCTAAACAGACAAATCATCGTCTCTCAGCTGCCTAGAGAATAGATTTAAATAAAGTTCGGCTTCCTCCCCGCATTGGCAGTGCGCATGTAATATGTATTAAGTCTAAATCTGTGTGGCTAGCATATTAACAATATAGTTGTCCCCCTGACCACTGATAGCTTGGGGACGTGAATTCTCCATGTGGTTGGAATGCCAGCCTTTCTCCTAGCGCATATACAGAGAATGGGCTCTTCCACTTTCATTGAATCATTCACTGAGGCGCTAGAATCTTAAGCCATCCCATTAAAATATTTTATAAATGGGACCTTCCCGCACTGATTTTTTAACTCGCGAGAAATCTGCTGCGCTACCCCTTCAGCACGCAGATCACCATGCGTTTCCCCAGCATTGCTATAGGCTTAACGAGCGTACTCGGATTCTTGGCTACTGCGTCGCCTGTCGATGAACTCGCTGAACGCTCTACTGCATCTGCAAATTCCTACCTGATCAAGGAGGGTGTGTTCTCCTACGAGACCATTCTGAAAAATCTTGGAAACACTGGCACCAATGCTCCTGGCACCGCGGCCGGATTACTCATTGCCAGCCCTAATACAAAGAATCCAGACTGTAGGTGAAGAAACCAATTAGCAAGAACAAGCTGACTCAATCTACTCCATTTCTAGACTTTTATAGCTGGACTCGTGACGCGGCATTGACTTTTAAAGGACTCACCGATATCTTCGTCGAGAGCAACAATATCCTCGGCGTCAATTTCGACACCCTTGAAGGCCATATTCAGAACTATATCTCTTCACAGGCTGTCTTGCAGAATGTGCCCAACCCCTCTGGTAGACTCCTTGATGGCTCTGGACTCGGCGAGCCCAAGTTCGAAGTCAACTTCAACCCGTACTCCGGCGGATGGGGCCGTCCACAGCGCGATGGTCCTGCTCTTCGTGCCATTGCCATGTTGACCTACATGCGCCATCTGATCGGTCAAGGAAAACTATCTGTGGCCAACGTCATCTGGCCCGTTGTCGCCAACGATCTGGCCTATGTCGCCCAGTACTGGAATCACACCGGATTCGATCTCTGGGAAGAGATTGACGGCTCTTCCTTCTTTACGACTGCCGTTCAGCACCGAGCTCTGGTTGAAGGTAGCGCGGTAGCTCAGGCTCTCGGAAAGCCGGAAGGAGCATACGACGCGGTCGCTCCACAGATTCTCTGCTTCATGCAGAGTTACTGGAACGGAAGCGCTATCGTCTCAAATATTAATGTTAATGATGGCCGCTCGGGCATCGATCTCAACTCGATCCTGACCAGCATTTATACCTTTGACCCTGCGGCTGGTTGCGATGATTCGACCTTCCAACCGTGCTCGTCTAAAGCTTTGGCAAACCACAAGGTCTATGTGGATGCTTTCCGCTCTATCTACCGTATCAACGCCGGTCTTGGTCCTGGAAAGGCTGCAAATGTAGGCCGCTACCCTGAGGATGTTTATCAGGGAGGAAACCCATGGTAGGCAAACCACCTTCTAATCATTGCTTGCATGTCTTCTGATGACCACAGGTATCTTGCAACCCTTGCGGCAGCTGAGCAGTTGTACGATGCCCTCTACCAGTGGCAGAAGCAAGGTTATCTGACCATCACGCAAACCTCTCTCGCCTTCTTCCGGGATTTCTCGCCGACCGTCAAGCCGGGAACGTACAAATCGAACACTGCCACGTACAAATCCCTGACTGAGCACATCCGCACCTACGCTGATGACTTCTTTTACCTTGTCGAGCAATACACACCAAGCAACGGCTCTTTGGCTGAGCAATATGATCGCAACACCGGCGTGCCTCTCTCGGCAAATGATCTCACCTGGTCCTTTGCAGCCTTCCTGTCTGCTCTTCAGCGCCGCCTCTCCATCGTGCCCGGTTCCTGGGGCTCCTCTTCTGCGAACACTGTTCCCGCCGCCTGTGGCATTACTACCGTGACAGGCACCTACAGCGCTGCGGCGCCTCCCTTCCCTACATCCACAGCCCATTGCGTCCCCGCTGTGACCGTTCCGGTTACCTTCTGGTTGATCGAGAATACCTACTGGGGGGAGAACGTGTTCATGACGGGCAACACCAGCACTCTCGGCAACTGGAACACGAAAGCTGGCTATGCTCTGAACGCCGGTCTCTACACCTCCAGCGACAATCTTTGGTTCGCCACTGTGGAGGGGCTGCAGCCGGGCGTTACCTTTGAGTACAAGTTCTATAAGATAGAACCTGATAACTCTGTGACTTGGGAGGGCGGAAGCAACAGGGTGTATACGGTTCCTACGGGATGTCCTGTGGCGCCGCAGGTCAGTGCTGTTTGGCAGTCTTAGACGTACTAGCATGAGCTCCGCATGGGTATGAATTGTGAATTAACATTCTCAGTTAAACTGAGATATCTTATGAATATTAAGGTCATGAATGAGACTTCCTCCAGGATCCTATAATCGAATGGCAACATGAATTTTAGCTTACATCCCCGCCTTTGTCCACTGAGGGCTGACGAGTCTTACATCCTGACAAAATCTCGTAATAATTCAGTCCATGAGATTCCGTCGGATATCTCTGCCTATTGTGGCTCCATAAGCGTTAGGTCTGTAAGACTGGGCTTCCATGCATGGTGCCTACTCCCAATCAATACCCCTGCATGGTTACATTCAACCCATGTTTGTTTGCTTATGGTTGCAACGCAGCAGACGCAAAGGACTAATATGGCACTGGTGCTCTGCTGCTGTGCCCCGCGGGACATTCTTTTGCGAGTCCAGAGTACTTTGTTTTTCTCCTGGCGAAGCGTCTATAAAAGACGAGCGATGTCCTGAACTCCTGCCCAGCATCTAAATTTCTCAACTTTGCCCAAGTTGTGATCTAACTAGTCAATCTGTACTTCAAACGCAAACATGAAAGCAGTCATCTACACAGGCGACAGCAAGATCAAAGTCGAACACCGCCCGAAACCAATCATCCTAGAACCCACCGACGCCATCATCAAGGTCCTCCATACGACTATATGCGGGACCGACCTGCACATTCTCCAAGGCCACGTCCCGTCATGCACCCCAGGCCGCATTCTCGGCCACGAAGGAGTCGGCGTGATCGACTCTCTCGGCGTGGCAGTCACGAACTTCACCCCCGGGCAAACCGTGCTCATCTCGTGCATCACCTCCTGCGGGACCTGCCATTACTGCCGGCGGAAGATGCCATCTCAATGCGAATCCGGGGGCTGGATTCTGGGAAACCGGATTGATGGCACGCAGGCCGAGTACGTGCGCATCCCTCATGCGTCGTTCTCGCTGCATGCGCTGCCGGAAAGCATCGACGCGAAAGTCGCGGTTACGCTGTCGGATACGGTCCCGACTTCTTATGAATGTGGGATTCTGAACGGGGATATCCAGCCCGGGTCGACCGTCGCCATCGTCGGAACAGGTCCGATCGGATTGATGGTTCTGCAGATGGCGAGGAATCTGTTCGGGCCGGCTATGACGGTCGTCGTGGGGAGGGGCCGGCCCCGGCTTGAGACGGCCAGGTCCATGGGGGCGGATCATACATTCAGTGTCCTCGAGGGCCAAGATGCTGTGATTTCTTCAGCGCTGGCGGTGACCAAGGCGCGGGGGTTCGATGTGGTGATTGAAGCAGTGGGGACAGTGGAATCGTTTGCTATTGCGCAGGCGCTGGTAGGAGCTGGCGGGACGATCGCCAGTCTGGGTGTTTTTGGGGAGCCGTGCGAGCTTCACCTGGAGAAATTGTGGAATCGCAATATTTGTATTCTCATCTCCTGGAATACGATGATCATCGCTGACATGCTGCTAGGCTTGAGGACGCGGCTGATTGACGCTGTCAGTACCCCTGATTTACTGAAGATGGTGGAGGCCGGTGGCATCGATCCTCATTTTCTGGTCTCGCACAGTGAGTCTTGTCCCTTTTGTTACCTTGACATACTAATGATGGTGCCAGGCTTCGCGTTTGATGATATCCACGACGCCTACGAAGCATTCGAGGTATCCTCCAAACATGGCGCCCTGAAGGTGGTAGTCACCATGCCTGAGGCTACTACGAATGGTTCTGCATAGTCTTATCTCCGTCTCTAGTCTGCTGTACAGACATATACCACAATTACTCGTATATCGCTGGCTATCTCCAGCAAAGGATTAGTAGCAGCTAAGCATGACCGGCATGATGATGCCCCCCAGCACCAGGCATCCCCCACGCCTTCTCCCCATTATGCATCCGATACCACCCATGCTCCAACTCCAGCACTCCCTAAGGGATGAAGAATCGGCTGTCGATTCGCGATGTCAATGGAATGTGCACAACTACTGCTGTGGAGTTTACTGTAAGGGGCAGCTATTAGAACATATCATGACTGGCCATTACCATTATAAACGCCTAGAATCTGTATAAAGCCACAAGACACTAGAAGTCAGTCAGGACCAAACCAGACCTAAGATTATAGGTATCCATCACGCATCAAATCCAACGCCAGAACCAAAAGTCAAATTAATCCTCCTCAGTGACGTGCACAGTCCGAATGCGACCCTTCATATACTTCTCCATCTGCAACGCGGGAAGCTCGGAGATCTGCTTGCCACTCGCTAGATTCCAACTCAGCTCGTCGCGGCGTCCCTTGATCGCGGCGCAAGGCCACTTGGCGAGATTGCGATCCCGGACAGATTCGTGAATGAATTCGTTGGTGATATCGGACTCCTGGCCCGCCGGGTTATAGCCCCCCATCGGTCTGCGAGTGGATGTCCCTCCCAGCTTACCCTGCAGGGTCCGTGAAATACTCCAGTGGTTGACTTTCCCTTTACTCGTCGCCCAAGGAGTCATCTCGCTCTCCTGCGCAAGCGGGGGAATATCGAACAGATACTCGTCAATATCAAAGCTCAGCTGCTTATGCTTCGTGCACTGCGCGATCATCCACGCCAGAGTAATATTCGACAGCCGGGGATTCTCGTCTCCACCCCCGACGTCCGTATGCACACCGGAGAACCACACCTGGAGCATCTCCTGCCCCTCGTTCTTGTGCGGCAGATGCCACACAATCGGCGTGAAGGCCGTGCGCTCCTCGTCCAGGGACAGCGCATGGAACGCATAGCGCGCGTTCTTATGCAGCAGCGTATTGCGCAGCTCCAGCTTCTCGCCCAGCCACGGCTTCTGGAACCCAACCGTATCCCACACCCCGATGATCTCGACCGTGAACTGGGGCAGACGAGCGCGGAAGCCCATTCGCTCGCGCTCCTCATCCGTGTACTGTTCTTTCTTCTTGGTGTAGAAGTCATCATACACAATGGCAAAGTTGTCCATGCCGCGCGGGGTCAGCAGACCCCAATGGCAGACGATCCCGGCGACTGCGCGCGCCGTGTACGCGCCGCGCGAGAAGCCAAAGAAATAGATCTTGTCGCCTTCGTTATAATTGTCCGACAGGAAGCCGTAGGCGGCTCGGACGTTGGCGCTGACGCCCAGCCCCGCCACTCCGCCCCAGTATTTGTCTCCGAGATTGGTTCCCACGCCTTTTTGGTAGTAGACAATCTGTGGGACCTCGTGTTGTTGTCCATCCTCGCCATCGACGACGGCGAGGCGACTCAACGCTCTACTAAAGCGAGTCACGTTTGACGGCACTTGCGCCGCGTCGGCGAGCGAATCCTGCCATGTACCTGGCCCGGTTAGCAGTGTATTTGAAAGACGATATGAGAATATCTACCATCACAGCACACAATGAGTCGTTTTGGAGGATAGCGCTTGGCATTAGACATTGTATCAGCTATTATAAGAGTTGAACAAAGTAAGGAATTGGTCGGAGCCTGAGAGAAATACCCAAACTGCTGGAAATTCATGTCCAGACTGCAGCAGGCCTTATTTAACACACGACTCATCGACGAGCGCTGCATTTCTTTGTCGGTGTCTGCTGAGCATCAGCTGAAGACGTCATCCAATAACAATGGCGAAAAGTGTCCGTTTGCAGCATAAACTTTGTGATTCCCCAATTTCACTCCAAATTATCACCAAGGCTGGCTGACAGGCGGCCAATGCTGGGGCTGAAGGTGCAGAATCTGCGACAGTCATTGGGCGAAGATTTGCTTTTGTCTTGGGGATGCGCTACGGTCCTACGGAGATCATCCCGGTGGGCTGATTTGGGGAAACAGCGGAGAAGCTGAAATAGTAGCCTGGATTGTTGCAGGCTGCAGCATTGGCGATGGTTCGTCTCGCCAGTTCAGGTAGCCTCTCATGTTAATCATCCTGGTTAAGCAGTAAGCAGTTTTCTGAAGAGGCAGTCAGCATTCAGCCATTCAGCACAGCAGGGAAGAAGTCCGCACAATAATATATTCAGCTTCCGCCACTTCGCCCCAGCCTCGGCTATTATTCCCTCCTCCACAGCCTCACAGGAATAATGTACAAATGTGCCAACTATGGATTAAATCAGTGGCAGCCGTCATGTCTCAGTCAACATTGTCTATGGCGAGTGAGACGGATGAGGAAGGCAGTCTGCCAAGGCGATGGAAGCTGCAAGAGACGGTGAGCAATCCAGAGGAATCAGCGATGAATATTCATCCTCCTCCTCCTTCAGTAAAATATGCCAAGCTTCCAGGGTCTTGGGATCCGGAATTCCAACGGAGAGCGCCGGCGCGGGGGTGGCGGACAACAGGTATTGCTACAGACAAGGGACGTCGTGAACAAGTTGAATAGTAATAGCACTAGTAATAAATATAGCCATCTAAGCAGAATTCTGGGTAGTGCCGGTTAGCTTGGTCTGAACTCTGAACTCTCAAGACCCTAGAACTTCGCACATGACCTTGGTTGACTAGCATGAGGAATGCAATATGGCCTCATCTCATCTCGGCACTTGCAGCCACAAACAGACCTGGCCTGGATAATGCCGTTTATCATCGGACTGAAGCCTCCGGCCAATGAGTCCTATCTCGTGTTATCTATCTTGACTACACCGTACTGGATACTCCGCAGGCGTACCCCGACTCTTGTCTCTGCCAAGGCATACTATCCTCTTGGCCGACGACTCACTCCTCCTGCCAAGACGTCTTCCCTGCTCGCGATGCAACTCCAGGCGGGATAAGGTGCCATTCCGCGAGTAGTTGCTGCGATGGCGTCGAGGGGACTCTCCAGAGTGGCAGGATGTACAGCCGTAATTGGCAGCAGCGATGGCAGTGCAGTCGATGTATAAAAGGCAGGCGACGATCGGCAAGTTGGCAATTATTCACTCTTCTTCTCCAGCTGTAGCTTTTTATCTCTCACAGCCCCGAGCAGTGGATAGTCGGCAATTATTCTTACAGCGTCACCATGAAGCTGCTCTACCTCGCTTCGTTGGCCTCCCTGGCTCTGGCTGATGGCGGCAGGAAGCCCCCGGTCAACCCTGTTAGTATTCCTCTTGTTTTGCTGATGCCAATGCTAAGTCCTGTCATATAGAAAAAGTTCCCTCATGAGATCGAATTGAGGGACCTCATGCGTGGCGCTCAAAAGCTGGAAGACTTCGCCTATGCCTACCCCGAGCGCAACCGCGTGTTTGGAGGACCCGCCCACGAGGACACCGTCAACTACCTCTACCGCGAGTTGAAGAAAACCGGCTACTACGACGTCTACAAGCAGCCTCAGGTCCACCTCTGGACCAGAGCCGATCAGTCTCTCACTGTCGGCGGCAAGGACTATGAGGCAGCCACCATGACCTACAGCCCCAGCGTGAACGTCACTGCTCCGCTGGCGCAGGTGGATAACCTGGGGTGCGTCGAGTCCGACTATCCCGCCGATCTGCAGGGCAAGATTGCTCTGATCTCCCGCGGCGAGTGCCCCTTTGCGACCAAATCCGTGCTGAGCGCCAAGGCTGGTGCGGCGGCTGCGATCGTGTACAACAACGTCGAGGGTTCTCTGGCGGGGACTCTGGGCGGCGCGACCAGCGAGCTGGGTCCCTACGCTCCCATTGTCGGCATCAGCCTCGCGGACGGACAGGCGCTGATCCAGCTGACCCAGGCGGGTGCGACCACGGCCAGCCTGTGGATCGACAGCAAGGCGCAGAACCGGACCACCTACAACGTGATCGCGCAGACCAAGGGAGGCGATCCCGACAATGTTGTCGCGCTGGGCGGCCACACGGACTCGGTCGAGGCCGGGCCGGGAATCAACGACGACGGGTCTGGCATCATCAGCAACCTCGTCATCGCCAAGGCGCTGACCCGCTACCGGGTCAAGAACGCCGTGCGCTTCTGCTTCTGGACGGCAGAGGAGTTCGGTCTGCTCGGCAGCGATTTCTACGTCAACAGCCTCAATGCCACCGAGCTGGCCAAGGTTCGTCTGTATCTCAACTTTGACATGATCGCCTCCCCCAACTACATCTTCGGGATCTACGACGGCGACGGATCCGCGTTCAACCTGACAGGGCCGGCGGGGTCGGCGCAGATCGAAAAACTCTTCGAGGACTACTACAAGTCGATCCGGAAGCCGTCCGTGCCCACCGAGTTCAGCGGCCGCTCCGACTACCAGGCCTTTATCCTGGCCGGCATCCCCTCGGGGGGTTTATTTACCGGCGCCGAGGTGCTCAAGACGGAGGAAGAGGCCAAGCTGTTCGGGGGCCAGGCAGGCGTGGCTCTGGACGCCAACTACCACCAAGCGGGGGATAACATGACCAACCTCAACCGCGAGGCCTTCCTGATCAATTCGCGGGCCACGGCGTTTGCGGTGGCGACGTACGCCAACAGCCTCGAGTCGATCCCTGTGCGAAATATGACCACCGCGGTCAAGCGGTCGCAGCTGGAGGAAGTCAAGAAGAGGACTCCTCACTCGCATACCGGTGGAACAGGATGCTACAAGGACCGGGTTGAGGAGTAGACTAGTTCCTGAAGCTGTCTCATGCTCTATGTGTAGATACAAAACATCCACAATATCGATATCAATCTCAATATCAATATCAATATCATTCATAACCCTTGGCATCTCCTACTGTACCACACAATTTAAACCGGCTAGTCAGGCAGGACCAGCACCCTTGGGAGGATACTCCTTGCCGTCGGCATTGACCTTTGGACTGCAGGTACAGCGATCGGACTCGGGCACCTGGTCCATGACGGAGGGGATATGGGCTCCGCAACCCCACCAGGTTTTTTTCTCTGTAGAGATCATGTTAGTATGGCATTGAGACAGTTGGAGTGTAGACATACGGCAGTTGCTGCACTTGGATGGCATGCACATTTTGTTTGTAGGAGGTTATGGAAGTGGCTTGTTTGTCAGAAACTCAGGATTGGTGAGGCTGGTTGATGTCGACGCGTGGAGGGGTAACAATTTCATAATAAATACTCGTGCACATTAGTCATACTCGTTTTATGTCTAGAGAGACAGAAAGAGCCAGAAAAAACCAGTCGGGGGAGTCGCCGATTGATGGTTCCCGACTCCCGAGAGCCCGATCCGCAGAGGAAAATCATCTCATCTTTATGAATTGGTGCACTCGGATGAAATGAAGAAGATATACTATCTGACAGAAGAGATCAAAATAAAGTAAGCCTGCCATGCTGATCTGAGGACCTTGAGGATTAGACCTGGGGTAAAACAATTATCATCAGTCTAGGCAGTGGATCAAAACGGCAAAGCAAATAGTATGCAGCCAATAATGCAAGGAATTAGACTCTATACATAAGTGTTCCAGTGATTATCTCTGTAGTCCTTCTGAATCATTTTCCACAGCTACGACACGTCACCGCATTCTGGTGTATCGATTTGTCGGCCGGATGTCGGGGACTCGGGGATTTGAATAAACTTGGGGCCATCTTCCAAGATTACGTTCATCATAGTCGCTATCTTAATAGAACTTATTCTGTACGGTGGCATACATACTCCGGTCGAGCGTAATCATATGGACTAGTTCATTGAGACATGGTGTCTTCGCGAATAATAGCACACAAGATAGATGCATCCGACGTTTATCATATGTCCGTCAATACTACAACTTCACCTTGGCAGGAGCGCAGCAAGCAGCCGGCTGGGGATGCAGTGTTGACCGGTTGAATGACTGCGTAGATGGGGGAACATCCAGCGCCGGGTTCTTGGTAAAGAAACCGTCCGGCTTGAGCATGACGCTGACACGCTCGACCGGCATCACAGGGAAATCCTCCACCCGGGGGTTGTGCGTAAGACCAAAAGCTAGATCGTCAGTTAGCTAAGGCTACAGTGCACAAGTCAATCACTTACTATGCCACAGGACCAGATCCTCATTCTCTACACGATCATTGCGCTTCACCCACTTCTCCACGCCCTCACTCTGCTTGCTCTGGTTGGTAAATTCCCCAGCTGCATACAGCTCATCGTCCTGATACTTCGTCACCCAGATCGGCTTGGTAGCGAACTCGGCCCGCTTGTAGCCAAACGACCTGTTCCCGGCTAGGAGCATCTGGCTCGGCGACGTCTGCAGCTTATATGCAACCGGCTTATACGTGATGGGGTTGATGCAGGCGTCGTTGCGGATCTTGAACACCCGGTGGCGCTCCACGCTGGTGTTGGCGGTGCCGCTGGTCTCCAGGACGGTTTGTTCCGTGGTGTATCCGACCAAATACGGGTTATTTTCGTCCTCGGACATCGGAACGCTGTCTTCGTAGTAGACTGTGTTTTTGAACCCATCGAGGGCGGGATCGATCCGGAAGGAGAACAAGTGCTGGTGGAAAGGCGCCATGACACCAGGCCCGACGTTCGTTCCCCAGGGCACTGTTGTCCCGAACTGTGCGTTGTCGAAAGGCACCGTAGACAGGATGCCGGTCGCTCGCACCTCCAGCTCGATGTTAGCGGCTTGGTCGAAGATGAAGGCGAAGATGTACTCGTAGTTGGAGACGGTGCAGATCATCTGGACGACTAGCTGGCGGTTGCGGACCACCGTGGCAGCCCCGGTGCGGTAGTTGGTATGCTTGTGCTGCAAGCCATTATCTTGCTCGTGCAAACAGATGACGTTCTTCAGCTGCACGGGGCTGCCCTTGGAGTCGCAGCGGTATCCGTCAAAGTACTTGATGTGGCCCAGACAGTCGCAGCCAAGGGAGAGCTGATTGGCAGTGATGCCGAATCCGACGTCCCCGACGTCAAACGCTTGCTTGCGATGGTACGGCGCACGTGGGTCTACCCTATTAGCACTTCTCTTGCCACAGTTATGGAAGACGATGCATACCTCCATATGGTACGGTCATCTCTGACACAGACAGTCGGTAAAACACATTGCGTCCATCATAAGTGGTGTTGTAGATGACCAACCCTTCACGGGTGTTGAAACCCACGCGAAATTTCCACTTCTGCCACGAGACCGAGTTTCCCTGTACATTGAACGATGGACCCTCGGGCTGTTGCACGACATAAGGCTTCAGATCCGTCCTCAGCGGTTCTGTGAGCAGATCATGCGCGTACTGAATCGTCTCCACCACCTTCCACGGCTGAGTCTCAGTGATCTGGGCATCCATACCACCTGGGAGATAGTCCATACGGACAAGCTCGCGGGTGAGCGCATCGAACACGGGCGAGAATTTGCAGGGCGCAGAATAGTGGTTATTTTGCGGATGGTCTGTGGTCATCACGTACATATAGCACTGGAACAAGCGTCGGGTCTCCTTGGGGTCGTCCGTCCCGTAGATCCAGGGATCGTTGCAAACTGTCACCCCCGGCGGCAGTTGCATTTTGGCAATCTCTGCCTGTACTGCGGGGTGGCTCAGGCAGAGTTGTTCGATTTCGATCAGTTCATCGGCATCGACAGGGCCCTGGTTGTGTCAGAAGTCCTTCGTCAAAGGTCCTCTATTGGCATAGAACATACCTGAACCTCCTTGGGCAGCTGTTTGGCATACACAATAGACCTTGAGCCCGCATTGAGCAACGCTTTGTAGAATGCTCCATTGTCTAGACGATGGAACAGAACCTGCAACAGCCGGCTTGGTGGCGCCGGCAAAGGCTTCCCTAACCTCTCTGCTTCGATGTACGGTACAACCTCCCTTTTCAGAGGTTCGTTAACATCGATTTTCTTGTATCTCAGAGAGACCCCAGGGAAAGCCGCTTCCAGAATCTTGACGGCCAACTGGATTTCCCCGGGAGTGATGGGGTCAAAGGGATGAAGAGCCGTCATGATGTGTTACACCAAATCGGAGAAGAAATGAATGATTTGCCATGTCTTTGAGGAGGGTCATAGGGTGTATATATACCCTTTTTCTACTCTGTAGGACATATCTGAGCTGGGGAAAGATATCCGTACGCCCTCCAAGGCCTCATGTGTCGATGCGTTGAAGACTGCTGATTGGCGTTCGAACGCCTTACTCCGCAGGCAGTAAGTCACGTGCACCATCCTATTGGCCATCTCTGAGCCGGCGTATCTCCTACCAAAAGGGGTTAGCATCACTAGTGTTCCCATTTCCTCTTTTGTCCAACCGACAGAGAGGGACAACACCACGAGCATACTATTACGGCAAGGAGATACGCTTCGTTTGATTTGACAGGTCATTCATCGTTATCATCGTATTGCGCCGACGCCAGCGTCATGTCACAATAAGATAAAGATATCCCCCCAGCAGCACCCCCAACGACCCCGTCGCGACCCACGCGACTGCTCGATCAGCCATGCTGACGATGCTCGAATCGCCGGGCAACCCAGTTCCATCCGAGGAACCCCTCCCCGCCGCACTGTCCCCTTTGCTCGTTCCTCCCGTGCTATTCGTCAAGGGCCCCGCGACCGTGTCGAACAGATTCGCCTGAACCACCTCCAACGCCGACATCTGCTGTCCTACCCCCGTTGTACCGTCGTACTCGCCCGTCGTCCATCGCATTCCGCAATACGTCCCCGTCCTGCCGCCCACACATTGCGCAGCGGCTGCCGTGGCCGAAGCCCGCAGTCGAGTCGCAATGGTATCGCGGGTCCAAGGAGCCAACTGCGCAACATCTCCCATCCACCGCGCCAAATACGCTTTGAAGGAGTACTGGTCGGTTTGGCACGTGTTGATCGTCTCGCAGGCGTATTCATAAAGTACATTCTGGGATGACTGGTTCGGCGAGAGGAAGAGCCTCTGCGCGTCGAGGAGACCGTCGATGCGCCGTTTCCACGTGGAGTTGCCTTTGGTCTGGCAGGTCAGCTGCTTCCTCCTTGGAGAACTGATTAGGACATACATAATTCCACATATGGGCGGCTCCATGCAGAAAGACACCATTGTTATATGTCCATTCGACGCGATTGGGCTCGGAGCAGTTGTCGTTCTCGTACGCTCCGTCGAAGACGTAATATTCCGGACCGATCAGTCCAACGTCTGTGACCCAGCCCCAGATCTTGGTCGCCCATTCGGCATACATGGCATCCCCTGTATACCGTGCGAGTCGGGCTGCGAGATTGAAGAGCCCTCCGTTGGAGATGGAGTTGCGATACGTGTATCCGTTCTGGAAGGGAAAGATCTGCCACTTCAGCCCACCTCCACAGGTCCGGACGTCCCAGCGAGCGATCTGCTCATTGAAGACCGCTTGCGCCATTGCAAGCCACGACGGCGAGTCTTCGGGTGGGTTGGGGAAATTATGTTCGGCCGCCATGAGTGCGGTAAAGGCCCAGAAGGCCTGGTCATCGTTGCCCTCGGTGCGGGTCTGGTTGGAAGGCATAAAGTCACCTGTTCCGGCCTGATGCAAAATAGCCTGCGTGGTGATGTCGTTGTAGGTATCGTCGCCGGTATATCGCCAGTAGTTGATGAGGGTGCCGAAAAAAGCGCCAGCTTCCCACCAGTAGTAGGGATTGGGCAGGTTTCCTGGGACGTCGCCGGTGATGTTGCCAGTGTAGAAGCTGACGAGGTCCCAGGCTAGTTGACTGGCTACCTCTTTGATATTTTCTAAGGCCGTTAGGTCGTTCCGAGTGAGCAATGCTGTAGAGCTCACCGGAATCTGTAACGTTGAGATCGAGTGCGGTGGCCCGGAGGGGTAGTAGTAATAACGATAATAATAGACACCAACGTAAAGATAAAGGCCAGTGACGCTGGCATTGACGTCCCATCCTGGACGTCTCGATAATAATTTCCACAAGGAGCGTAACGAGACTGATCACTCTGGGGTGATCATCTCAATGAAAACAGCGACTATTGAAAAATACTTCACCTCGATGGCTGAACCGTGTCCATGCCTCAGACTGTGGCAGACAAGAGCAACACCCATCCTTCAGTGATGTGAAGGTAAAGAACCGTTCCTGAGGCCCAAACTTGGGTCTCATTACCAGCTTGTCTGCAGTGACTGACCAGATTTAAACTAAGAACATGCTCAAACATGGCACAGGAAGTAGTAACGTCAGTCGCGCCATCCCGATCAATCAATGACGGGCAATATCCCTGGAGCAGTAGGTAAAGAGCGCGAGCCAGGCATCTTGCAACCAAAGCAGAAACAGCTACTGCGCAATGTCAACCATCCAATACACCAAGTGACCAAGCTATTTCAACCTGGAGTTTGGTGATTCTGTTTCGGACCAGCAGAATCATTGAGGCACTCATTGAAGACCATGCGAGGATTGATTGATACCTTGACGCTGTACGCCCCTGCAGTCTCTTGTAATCCCCTTCAATGTATTTTCTCGACATGTCTTCTCAACTTCATCTTATCGCAACAATCCTATCCAAGATACTCAAACTCTTAATGATCGAAGATACATACTAGCATGCTAAGTTTACTGACCAATCAGATGCCACCTGTCCCTCAGTCTGCGGGGTTGGTGATTAAGATGCCGAACAACAGCATCAAGAACACAGCCATACCAGTAGCAAAGGTCAATGGCACATTTCTTTTGGACTGAATGAGAACGGATGGAACACTCAGCCCGTTCCAAGCGTACTTCGAACGCGTACGTCGATTAAGCTCCTAGCCGAGTGCCCGACTGACTGCCATAGGTGTCAGCGATGTCGGGCTCGCAAGGTCAAATGTTCTGGAACGCAGCCCTGTGACAAGTGTCGCAATCGGCAGCAAGATTGCGTGTTTGAGGAAGATCGGAAGATTGTAGTTTCTGAAGAGTATGTCGAGGGAGACTAGCATGATATCACGTTCTAACGGACACGAGGTTGTTCCTTTCGCTCAAGAGAAAAGTGAGCGAACTAGAAGGCTCGCTTCCATCGACCCCGTCAAAACGACCTCGCGTCTTACAGGGTCATGCCAGTAATCCTGAGTCTATCGGTTCAAAAGAAGCGATACAGGCAGTGTCGGAGCCATGCGGACTCGCTACGCCTGAGCAACAAGAGCTGAATCGACACGATGAGCGCTTCGCCTCGAATCCCTTGGTATCACCATCCACCTACGTGAAGAACAGTGGGCGCACACAACGGGCTTGGTGTATGCTATTACCTCTGAAGTAAGATCTCGCTAACCGTCGACTATCAGTACTTCTCGGCCCAACCTCGACATGGTCATTCAGTCGTCGGGTCCTCAGCACGATTCAGACCAGACTTGACCCCTCGAGTACCAGACCGATTCCTCTGGCCGTCGACGGCGACGCATATCAGATCCACTGGCGCCAGGCCAGCTCTGAGAAGATCCCGGATATAGGCGGACTCCCTTCTCGCGATCAAGCAATCTACATGCTTAACACGGTCCGTTTCCATTTCGGCCATTTGTATCAGCTCTTCGATGAGGAGGAGTTCGCCCGTAACTTGGAAGAGTTCTATCATAACGCGTCCACAAAGGTCCAGGAATCCAGGCTGTGGTACGTGCAGTTTCTCGTCGTGCTGGCATTCGGAGAGGCATTGTTGGCGCCTGTGCGAAGGGCGTCAAATACTGCATCTTGGACAAAGTACTTCTCCAGAGCGATGTCACTATTACCAGATACCACGGCGCTGTGGCAGGATCCTCTTCTCGCCATTGAGGTTCTGGCGCTGATTGCGCTGTATCTTCACTCGGTGGATATGCGGGACTCGGCCTATTGCTATGTATGCGTTTGCCACTTCATGCTCGATGGTTAGACTGACGAGCACAGATCGGTCACGCCATGCGTATGGCTCTGGTGGAAGGATTGCATCGTGCTCTTCCAGTCGAACAACTCGGTCAGAAGCGCGTCGAACGGTGTACTAAGATCTGGTGGACGGTATACATTCTCGACCGCAAATTCTCTTCGTTGATCGGGTCGCCGACTTCCGTAAATGACGAGGATGTAACCACAGCACTGTGGGACCCGAAGACCGGTTCCCAAGAGACAGCAGCTTTGAGCCTTCATGTCAAGATCACGCAGGTTATCACACGGGTGTTGAATAGTAAGTGACTCGCCGGCTAGTATTGGCAGGCTAACGTCCCACAGCGGTGTACAGTGCAAATGGGAAGTTGGGCGGTGCCTTTCTCCATGGAATTCGCTCCATACTACATGAGATGACCGATCTGTCGCGGGAATTAGAGGAGGTTTTTGCTCATCGATTTTCGAGTTCGGTAGATACACTGTCTGGTGTGACCACTCGGTTGACGCTTTCATGTTATTCGGTGAGTGACAGTCCTTCAATCATGCCCAGCTGGCTCATGGAAGACAGTGCATCATTGTCACCGCTCGTCCACTCATCCTCAGTTTGCTTTGGGAACGACTAAGCTGCTTCGAAGACGGCGACGTCTTCCGAAGTCTATCGTCCCCCATTCGAACACTGATCCAAGCATGTATCGATTCAGCACTTCGATCGTTGAAGATTCTAACGGCGCTGCGAGATCAGAATCTCCTTGGTTAGTCCCAATACCACAAACTGAACCGTGCCCTAACAGCAGGCAGAAAGTTTTCTCCCCTTCGACCTCGAGAACCTCTTCTCGTCCTTCTTCATTCTCTCCTTGATCTCTGCCGTCTTGCCCGGCGCACTACCAGACCAAAGCTACCGCGATATGGGTTTCAGCCTACTAGACGAGATGATCGCTAGGGGAAACCGCGTCGCGCAACTTCGCAGATTGGAGATTGAGCTGCTCGAAGAGTTGGTACAACCACGAATACAGCCAGAGACCCCTCAGCGCGAACCGGACTCGGGAATTCCTCCAATGGACTCAATCAATGAAAGAACCTCTGCGGCTCAAGAACAGCACCGCGGAATTAGTCCAGATGCAGAAGACCCCAGTCCTACTCCTGCAGTCACAGGAGCACAGGAGGAGGAGCTCCTGTTTGACTGGCGGGATTTTGGCCTATCGTTGAATCATATGCTCTCGGCGACGGACGAGCTCAATGCAAACAGCTTGGTGCCTGGGAGCGAGGGCGAGGAGTTACCTGCTGACTTGTGGTTGTGGGGTGATGGCTAGCCTTTTGCTACCGTTCTCTTGACGAGAATAGAGCCTTCGGCTGCCTATAGAGACTGGTAGTGTATGAGGACTCGATGCCTATGGCTCCGGGCACAGAGAGCCTCGAACATGAGACGCTAAAATTTAGCGTAAATGGGCAGTCCATTCCTCCAAGTAAATTCGTAATTGAAGCCCTACGTATGCAGATACGTGGATTCGGACATTGGCCCGGATCTCCAGACTCACACGGCTATACCCCAGTCTCAATTGCCGATTCAGCTGATCTCTGTATATGAAAATGCTACTCATTAACCATGATTGAACTCGTAAGAATTGTCCCTCCCAGAAAATAGTCCATGATACAAAGCTATGGGTATTCAAAATCTAATGATTCATCACAGCGCACTGCATACGCATCTCTAGCGCAGCCATTTGGAAGCTGGTTTGTTTTCCACACCATCGACGACGTGTTTGCCTGGACATGGACTAGAATAGTCAGTAATACCAAGCATTCGTCATCCCAGCCTAGGTTCCTGCCTCAAGCCAATAAGTGCTGATAGCGGGTCGAAGGCGTTCATTAGAGCCGTTGTATACGTAAGTGAAGGGATCCACTCTGGTTTTCTCTTTGAAGAAATGAGAGAATTTCACATGCCTCACACTTCATGCTTAAGAGGTGACGACTGATACTTATTCCATTGAGAAGAGTATATCCTGGGTGGAAGATATGCTCCTCGGATTGAAAGTTGGTGTTAGATGGTATACGAGCATCAGTTGTATATTAAGGGCGCGATAGTAGAAGGCAGTGACGAGGACTATGAGGGCAACACTGTTGGTTATTATTCTCCCCTGTGCCACGCTGATAAATAGCATAGAATCTAGTCTAGACCTTCATTAGAATGTACCGATGACAGTGGACTTCCCTCGTCCTCCATAAGGTTACGCCCGGAGATGCCACTGCAACACAAAACCTGGTAACGCTGTTGTATAGATACCAGCCACGAATCAGGGCAATCCTACTGCACAACCACATGGCAAAATCAAGATCCTTTTATTGTTCCATTGCGTATGTCCTGGTCTGAGTGGTCGAGAATGTTGACGACGCAAGGAGGGGCCCGCTTACGTAGGGATGGCATGTTAGTTCCAGGATGGCTATCAACAAATCAACAAGGTCAAGATCCAGAACGGCGCAGACTATATCAATTCAGCTAGTCCGTTGTTAGGCTCTGGATTAGATGGGGCAATTCGTTTCATATTCTGTATTCTGTTTCTCGACGGATCGACCATCCATAGGGTTGGACCCGAGTGGACTGTTTGATGAGTACTAACTGACTAGACAAGCGTCTGTTCAATATGTCTGCGTTTCTTGAGCGCTGACGGTAACTCTTGGCCATACGTCTTGCCTCTAGTCGTTCAGATCTTTGATCTTTGGCGCTGGTCCCACTCGCGAGGTTCAGGAGTCTCCTTCCGACAGTCACTCATTCATATATCGCACCCAACGCTCATTTTCACGGGTTCACCATCACTGCCACTCCTTTAACTCTGTTGCTCCTCCGAGTCCATCAATCATCAGTCACTCTTTCTATACGCAAAACTGGATTTACCCATTCGTCATGAAGTGGGAGTCGTTCCTTTTGACAGCCATAACCGCTGGCTCGGCCATGGCTGGAGCGCACCACGCGCACGAGCAGGCTCATCGTCGTCACCGTCCTGCTCACTATGCAGAGTTGAATGCTAGAGGTGTTGACGCCGATGCCAACCCGGTCATCAGCACCAAGACTATCGTCAACCGCGAGGTAGTCACCGTGTACACCACCATCTGGAGAAATCCTCATGCGGCCAAGCCAACTTCCACCGCTGACAGCAAGCCGCTCGCAAACGTCGGCCTCGACGTCTCTGTGGACGTTTTAAATATTCTTCCGGCCACCACCAGCAGCGTCACAGCGTCTGCCACAACCAGCATCTCCGGTGACAGCGCCAGCTGGACCTGCACCCCATCAAATGGCCACTATTCAACGGCGGGTTTCGGCAAACGCACCAGCTCCTCCGGCTCTGGATATGAATACACCGGCAACGTCGGCAACCCCTGGGGCAGCAACATCATCGAGGTGACCGCCTCCACAGCCTCGCAATACAAGTACGTCGTACAGTTTAGGGGCAGCAACACCAACGACTGGTTCATCTCATTATGGAACAAGATGGGCCCCGACGGCAAGCTGGACGGGTGGTACGGGCACTCAGCGCTCAACTTCACCCTTGCTCCTGGGGAGACGAAGTATGTTGCCTTCGACGAGAACTCGCAAGGTGGATGGGGTGCCGCGGAGGGCGACTCGCTGCCGACGGATCAGTACGGCGGGTACGCCTGTACCTGGGGCGAGTTCGATTTCGGGAATACCGGGAACAAGGAGTGGTCTGGGTGGGATGTTTCTGCCATCCAGGCGCAGAAGGCGGGTCTGGCAGTGCAGGGGATGAGGATTTGTGATCATAAGGGGGATGATTGCTCGTTCGTCACGGCTGATGCCGCCAAGGTGGTGAATGCGTACACGGCGGCGGAGGCGTCGGTTGATGGTATTGGCGGTAGTGTGAGTGCCGGCGCGGTCAGGTTGGTGGTTGAGGTGGATTACAGTGGTTGATTACCTGACCTTGTTGTATATAGATATTTGACGGTAAATAGGTTCGACAGTATACATGGATCTACCTTGCTTTTGATAACCTTCAATTTCGCTCCCCGAAGCTGTCTACTCTGTCTACTCTAAAGAGGGAACGGCTCAATAAACTGATGATATTCATGCTATCTAGAAAGGGAGAAACCAAGGACTCCGCGCTGAATGAGCTGACCAGTCCCGAGAGTGGAAGCTCCTGAGATAGGCGAGCTAACTTCCACATCTACGAGCTCAACATGGGGGGAATAGTAATAGTCTCAATCGTCCACACCTTTCCTCCCTCGCTCGAGCTCAAGCCAGAGTACGTGGCACCGCCAGCCGAAGCAATGGTGTTGCCAAAAGTAGGGTCAGCCGAAGCCAGAGTGATCTTCGTGTTGAGGTACTTTTGCTCTGCAACAGTGCCCGTGCAGCCACCATCGCACTCAGTTCCAGTGCCATATCTACTCGATCAGCATGATTCTACATCTAGAACAAACCGACTCACCCCCTCATATAAGGCCCAGACTTGTGCGAGTACGTCGATAGCATCTTGCCCGTCTGCGCATTGGTAACATTTCTACCACCATTAGCCAACATCCGTACGATCAGCGATATACATACTGCACCCAGGTCTCCTGATCATCCAACAAAATATACTCGATGCGAACCTGATCAGTCCCGCTCACCGGGCTGGCAGTCCCATCCAACTGTCCAAAACTACCGAACACACTGGCCCTTACACACCACTGGCCAGCCGTTGCACCGCACCAGGCATTGGTGGGCCAGCTCTCCAGCGTGGTCTGGATGAGATCGCCGGTGCCGTTGCTCATCCCGGGCCAGAGGAAGAGCTCGCCGCTTTGAGTTGCAGGCGCTGCGCCGGGGATGATGGTGGTGACTGCGTTGACGATGGTGGATTTGGTAGGACCGAGAGAGACGCTGCCGCCCCAGCTGTCACGCTTGATAATAGAGGCAGATAGGCCCAGGGTAGGGAGGAGGAGGCCTAGAAGGAGCTTCATCTTGCTGGTACGAAGAGAGTTGACTGTGAAGTCTGAATCTGTATTCTTGCTGGCTTTCGATTGACGTGCAGAAGCTGGGGTTTTAGTGTTCTTATAACTGCTTCGGGACAAAGGATTCGGATTCGCTTTCCTTCGAGACCATAGACTCCGGCAGACCATTCTGAAACGAATCATGCAGCCGATGCAGATTATCCACCACTAACTTGGCTCGTAACTTGGCTTGTTTAAGCTCAATGTGACAGGTATAATAAAACACCGGAAATTCTTTAGTTCATAAGGTATTCAGTGTCCCACCAATGCCAACTGGCGTTCCAGTCTTTCCGTCCTTCATCTACAGCGCTCGTGGGCAATTATTCCCGATGTGGGAACTATGGCCACAATCACAGTTGAAGTTTGAAGAACCTGCCGGACATACTCTGCGGTATCGAATAACGCCATAGTACCAGATCTTCGACTTATTTAGCAGTGCCATAAGATACGAGGACATCGCTTCACTCAGTACGATCACCCTTGGCTGGTATATTCGCATAATATGAGGAGAGTACAGAATGAGGGGTTATGGCATACACCGACAAAGACCATACACAGACACTACCGAGAATAGTCTACTTCTATTTTTGATATACAGGAGAGTGTACTTGGTATTCAAATAAACATACGAATACGACAATCATGACATGGCCCATTATTTCTTACGATTGCCCTTGCAGCAAACGTGACATCTTTGGCTTCTTGTTGACATTTCTGATAGAGCAAAAATATTGACTGTTTTCTTCAAGTCGCTCGCATAGCTCAGTTGGTAGAGCGCATGACTAGTAATCATGAGGTCAGCGGTTCAAATCCGCTTGTGAGCATTTCTTTTTTGAGTACAACTCTTGTTAAGAACTATGGTGATCCTCATCGATCTGAGTACCAATCATACTGTTCCTTTTCTGCTCAATAAATCCTTCTATCACTGTAGGTATAAATAACTTCATAGTGTGTGCGTAAGGAACGCCAAGTCGTCAACCGAAACATGAGGAAAAGAATGAAGCCTGTTCTTATTGTTCAGCCTATTAACACTATTTATATCTCACACCAGTAGAGCATCACATCAGGAACCAAGGAGATATATCGTTGCCTTGAATCGTAAAATTAAAGAAAGGGAAGGTGATCTAATCTTGATAGCCTTCTGCCTGGGATATCAACGTACTGTGGCGATGCCCCGCGGTCCCAGCACAGCCATAGCCTCTCGACCGGATCATCACTCATCATTGGGGCAAGTGGGTTGGGTCGCCAAGCTTATTATTGCTTGTCTACTATATGTCTATATCTGTCCTGCGCAACTGCTGATGATGTCGATGGCTTTATTCTTCTGCCTAGTGCCACTGATCGGCATCCTACCTATATAACTGCCCGAGTCTCTGGCAAAAAAGTATCAACAATCCAAAAGACCAGCTGAATCCAAAATGTCTTCGGCAGCAGATAATACCAATACCAATACCAATACCACATCCCCATCTCCTTTAAACCCTGGGACAAAAAAGTCCCTAACACAAAACAAAGCATGGATCTATGGCAAAAAAGGCTTCGACAAAGCCTGGGACGCCCTCGATAAAGTCGGCGCCCCGGTCAACCGGCTAAGCAACAAACTCGGCTCCGAAGCTTTCTGGCCCATGACGCTGGACAAGGAAAGTGAAAAGGCCGCGCGCATCCTGCGCAGTTTCTGCAAGGAGGGGCTGTACGTTGCCGACGATGCGACCGTGGCAACGCGGGAACAGACACCCGACGCGAAGATCGACAAACCACGGGGGAAACCCAAGGTTCTGCAGAAGATTCCTGCGGAGGTGATCCGCCAGGCAAAAGGGATCGCCATCTTCACGGCCATGAGGACGGGACTGTGGTTCAGCGGTGCTGGTGGGAGTGGGATCCTCATTGCTCGCGTACCCGAGACGGGGCAGTGGAGTGCGCCTTCGGGGATTTTGCTGCATACCGCTGGCCTCGGCTTCCTGGCTGGCATAGACATCTATGACTGCGTCATGGTTATCAATACCTCCGAGGCGTTGGAAGCGTTCACCAAAGTGCGGGTGACGCAGGGAAGCGAGATCTCCGTGGCGGCTGGGCCGGTCGGCATGGGAGGGGTGCTGGAGTCGGAGGTGCACAGGCGACGGGCTCCTATCTGGTCGTACGTCAAGAGTCGCGGCTTCTATGCTGGGGCGCAGATTGACGGGACGATTCTCATCGAGCGCAACGACGAGAATGAGCGGTTTTATGGTCGCAAGGTGTCTGTCAAGGAGATCTTGGCTGGTCATGTCCGGACGGAGAACGCGCCTGTCAGGATGTTGACGCATACTCTTCACTCGGCGCAGGGCGATAGGCAGTTTGATCAGGCACCGTCTGGTGTTGCTGTACCGACCGGACCGAGTCCAAGCGATTTCGCCCCCGATGATCTGGCGGATGCGAATCTGATAGCACACGGGGCCTTGCCCGCTCCCCCTCAGACGGCTACGACGCATACTCTTCATCCGGCACAGGGCGATAGGCAGTTTGATCAGACTCCATCTGGTGTTGATGTACCGACCGGACCAAGTCCAAGTGATTTTGCGCCCGAGAATCTGGTGAATTCGAATCTGGCACACGGGGCATTGGCTGCTCCCCGTCTGACGGCTACGGAAGCCTCCGCTACCGTCAACGACCGTTCAGTACCTTTGGATAGCCCCCAGAGCGAGGAGGCTGTCTTTGCGCAGATGGAGAGCATGGGCTTTGCTAGAATCGATATCGACCGGGCCATGAGAGCGGCGTCCTTCAACCCCGAGCGCGCCGTGGACTATCTGCTGAATGTCAGTTGACTAGACCTCTTGCATTTCCTTCTGCTAACTCTGATTGATTTCCAGGGATTTCCCGATGATGACCATCCTGAACAGCAGCAACAGCCGGCCGCTGCCGCGCCAGATCATCCCGAGTCTCCAGCTCCTCCTCTTCCACCCAGACATCACTGATGCGTTTATTTATGACGATGCCATGGACCTGCATATAGACATTGAATACTTATTTAACATCTGCATACTTTTCCAACGCACGATGTAACTCCCCGAATAGCCCATCATGCCAACTCATCAGCTGCTCCCACTCCGCGATCGTCTTCTTGAAGAACTTCAACCAGGCCCCTACAACGAAATCCGCATATGTAGGCGTATCACCCTCAAGAAACGGGCCCTCCGTTCGACGATACGCTTTTGCCAGCTCCCCCAGGGCATTCCGGAAACTCTCAAGCGTCCGCGCCCTGTCCTCTCCTGTTATCATCAGATCCTCATAGCGCTCCTTGCCGGCTCGCTTGGCAAACGTCGCTTTAGACTCCTCCGCTGTTGCAGGATTATAAGGCATCCCCTGCACGCACAGAACAACATGCTGGGTGAAGAGAGCATCCACCTGGGAATTAAACGCGGAGATAAGACCAACAGTCGACGGGGGAAATAATCTCGGCCCCTCGGGATTGAGTCTGTCAAGATAGAGCGCAATATCAAATGAATCACCCACGAGCTCGCCAGTGGCGGTATCGCTGATGATTGGAAGGGTGTAGAAGGGACTGCCGTCCGGGAGGACCCTGTTGGCAGCGAGGCCGAGGCTCTTGCGCACGGTGGCTACTTCGGGCAGTTCTACCCATTCTGTTTGATAGTGGATTTGTTTGAAGTTGAGGGCGTATCTGTGCATGTTAGCTGTAGCCTATGTGCTTATAGATTATGAATGTGACGTACCTGGTTTTCCAGGGATTCGGCGCATAGGTAGTGCGGGGCGGACCGGAGGCAATATCATAGAAGATAATGGCAGGCTTGGATTCCATTGTGGCGATCTGATAAGATGTGGTTCGTGGACTCCGTAGTTGATCTATTTTGACAGGCGGAACGAGAAGAACTAGCTCAACGTTCAATAGAAGATGAGATGATGTGATTTAGAGTGAGGATGGTGCAATTCTCCAGAGTATCTACTACTGTAATTATATAAGCCTTCGACCTTCTTTTCTCAGTACGATTGTTGAGCAACTATGACCCCTCACAACTTATGCATAATCATGATGGATCAGATCATCAGGATGAGCCAAAATGACTCATGCTTGGCATTCTGGCTGTGCTGTACTATTTCAGCTAGTCTGCTTATGCTGCACAGGCCACAGCTACATCCGCTTCTGCAGCGGAAATTCCCCTATCTTGGATATCACCGCATTTTTAGTCTCATATAGGCGCAACAGACAAATTAATATGGAGTCAGAAAAGTTGAATCTTATGAAGGTTGCGATATTCTAATGCCTCTCTCCTTGGCCACCCTCCACTGAACAGCGGAGCAGAGCTCGTACAGAACAGACAAGATAGGTGTGGAAACGCCTCGTTTCTGTGCCTCGCGAACCACTTCGCCGATGAGATTCTCGTGCTCAAGTAGATTGCCCTACGATTGTCAGTCTTCAAAATGAGATAGAAAATGAGTGCGACATACCTTCTCCATATCTTTCTGCATACTGGGAGCAATCTTCCTCTCCATCGGATTCTTACGAATCGTCGTCTCAATGATATCGTCTGGTAGTCCAATCCCCACAGCCTGAGATACCTTCACCACCTCCTGCATAGCAGGAATAACCAAGCGATCAAGCGCACTACCCGCAACCTGTAAATCGCCCGTATTGACGCCAGTCAGCGCGCAGATGGGGTTCAAGGTCGCATTGTACACCAGCTTGCTCCAGCGATCTCGCTCCCAGTTCGGCTCATGTCGCACATTAGTCTTGCCCCCTGCGCCGTAGATATGCACAAACTGCTCTGCGGCCTTTTGTTGAGTATCCTCGGGGACAAGGGGGTTGCGGAAGGCGGCAATGTGCAGATCGTCTTCTTCTTTCTGTTCGATCACTCCGTGCGCGATCTCGTGGGCGTCGCATCGGCTCACGCCGGAGAGAATGACATTCTGCGGGAAACGAGACAGGAATGGTTTTTCGATGTTCAATCCATTCTGAATGAGGACAATCACTGTACGGCCCGGAGTCACTGCCGGGGCGATTGTCTCGCATAGCGACGGCGGGACATCTGGGATGTTCTTGGTGGTGCAGACAATGTAGTCGAATTTACTACTGTCCTCGGTGCGGACGTAAGGAACCGCATTTAGAACTGAAATGCTCCGTCAGCCATGCCATGCCATTCTGTAAAGGAAGAGCGCAAACCTGCAGTCGGCCGCCAGTTTTCTATATGACCGTGCTCGCATGAGAGAATTTCAATTCCCCTGCTTACGACCGCTTCATAGTTAGATCGCAGGACACAGGTGACTTCGGCTAACCCTCCGCGTTCAAGATTGAGTGCCGCAATTGTACCGATTCCTCCAGTCCCAACTAAGAGCACGCGGGCCTTTGGAGGCATTGCCAGATGCCTTTTCGTGATTTCCTGTCTCCAGTTTGAGGCAGTCATTGATACTAAGCTTTATATCTGCCGATGATCGTGCTTTACCCCGCTTGTGGGTCCCCCATTACCCCGACGTCGGAGCAGTAGGCTACACCAGGAAAGTCTCGGTTGAGGTATAGAGAAGCGATCCCAACTTGTATGCTTTTCGAGCATTTGGCACACATTCTCAGTAGAGAGGTGTTCATGTAGATATCAGGGCTCCCCCGCGCCTGACGTCATATCGGGGATACGCGTATCCATCATAACTGCTCATTGCCCAAAGAGTGACAATGCCTTTGGAGGGGTTGAAACTGTCGATGAAAGATGAAAACTTAATTCAATCGGTCCCTTAAGACCACCCCCATACCAAGATTGACAAGTCGCAATATACGCGGACTCACAATGGCTTTCGCTCCCAGATCAGCTATCCTCCCTGGAGAACTAGGCACCCCTAATGGACATTGAGATCCAATAAACCAATGTAATTGACACAAATATCCTGTGTAGGTGGCCCGGGTTCCAGCATAGTCAGGAAGCTTAGAGACCAAGGCGCTCACCTTGCCATCCTCTATGCCCCATTCGGAGCTGCCCTTCTAAAGGAGCTGCTCAGATCCGGCTATGGGGGAGTTTCAGCGATGCAATTCGCACCTACGAATACGATATTACCTCACCATCATCACTCGAGTCTGCCTCTAGCGCCCTGGATCTGGAGATGATCAGACCGTCGTCGTCAGCCCAGAACGATGGGGCTTTCCGAGCATACTCATCAACACGCCGGATATGTCATCGCTTAGTGACGACTCCACCAGAGGAGACCATGAACATTTGACCACTAAAGTATTGGACCGTTGCTCTGCTCGCAGGGCTTTGCGCGACTCTACTTGGCGCCTCATGCGCGGATCTCTCCCCACTCAGCCGAATTGTCAACATTGGATCACAAGCGGCGCATGTGGCACTGCCGCGACATGGGGCATACTGCGCTCCCACTGCCTTGCTAGGATTGGCTCGCGGTAGGGCATCCGAATGCGGAGGACGAGGTATCACCGCCAACTCTGTATCCCTGCGAGTGGCGTGGACGGGCTCTCGTAGGTGCGGGTAGCCTTCTTGAAGACCATTCCCACAGGCA
>JAABUG020098437.1:0-46465 GCA_011319215.2 Scortechinia acanthostroma
GATTATAATAATCTATAAGATGGTTATTATTAGTATAGAGATATCTTAGAAAATATTAAGTATAGATACTATTAGTATAAGTTAGTATAGGATATTAAGATATATATTAGTAAGTATAATATCTATTAGAGAATTATAATATACTAGTATAAGTCTTATAGTAAGCTAAAACTACTCTCTATTTCTATAAGAATAATATAATATATAAATATAGAGTTTATTATAGATCTTCTACTATTAAATTAGTATAGGAGGGTATATAATATAATATTAGTAATTATTAATCTATTTATTAAATACTCTTGATATATTTTTATAAAAAAGGATATTAATATAGTAAGGCTAGTAGAGATCTTCTATAAAAAGATTATACTATTTTTTAGTATACTAATAAACTTTATATTAGATAGAGATAGCCTATTTATTAGTATATTTTAGTTAACTCCCTACTACTATCTAAATATATAAAAGGCTATTGATAGCCTTCTATCTATAGACTAATAGATAAACTAAATGTATAAACTAGATACTAGGATACTACTTATAAATATATAGTAGCTAGATATAAGATAACTAGGCTAGATAGCTACTAATAGTATAGTTTATTTATAATAATATTATATATAGTATACTATATATATTATCTTAATATATACTTATAGATTTTAAACTAAGCCTATAAATTAATATACTAATTCTAGAAGATAATAAAAGAGTATCTATGATAATAGCTATAATAGTAGTTAATAAAGTAGTAAAACTAAATAAAAACTATATAAAGCTATATATAATACTTATAAGATCTAAGAAGTAGATAAAGAAGTAATATAATAGAAAGTATATTAAGATATTACTAGATATTAAAGAATATATTATACTATAAGTAAAGAATATTACTATTTCTAGACTAAACTAGAGATTAATAAGTAGAATACTCAGATTATTTAAAATTATTAAAAAATAAGGAAAGTAAGTATATAAGCTATACTTACTAGACTCCTAAAGAAAAATATATAATATCTTTTATATGTTACTACTTAAACTATATAAGAGGGATACTAAGTAAGTATCTTATTTAAAACTTATAATTATTAAAGATAGTAAAGAATAGAAGATAGATCTATCTTAAAATACTAAAAGGATACAATAAGAACTAATACTTAATCTAATAATATAAATAGAAAGATAAGTATAATATATAGAAGCTATATCAATATATTAAAGATACTAAAGCCTATAAGTAATTTATAAAGTGTTGCAATCTGATGAGATTTGATATGGTGAGTTAATTCTTCTAAGATACATCTAGGTTCTGCCTATCTAATCTGGTTCTATGATATAGTCAAGCAAAGGGACCATTACTGCAGGTTGTACCATAGTAAGGAATGCAATATTATAGGGGGTCAATAAAAAGTAATGCCCGCGTTGCTATATAGCAGCATTGTTAGCATGTAGAAAACCTAAAAATAATTAAATAGCCACTCAGTTAGATAATATGTTTAGTATAGTTGGTATTTTCAGGATTCTGATTAAAAAGATTATTAGTGTGTTTAAGATGTCTAGCATCTTAAATAAGAAAACTAGTATAGTTAATATGCTTAGAATATCAGGGTGTTACTTAGTTAAATACTTTAATAAGCTCTAAAGATCCCTAGAGATCAGTTTCTTAAACCTATTAGTTATCTTTAGCTCCATAACCTTTCCACTAAACTAGGTACTTAATAAATAGAGTATAATTATGCCTATAGCAAACTATCTATTTACCTAAAAGATATTTAACCTTATAGATATTATCTTTATTAGAATACACCTTAGCATTGATTATAGGAGGTAGCTTTAGTAACTATTAATTAAGTAGATTAGGCTTGGTTAGCAGGTTCTAGATAGGCAACTAATAAGATAGGATAGATTTTCTAGGTAGTTAGTAAGTTAATCTAGTATATAAGCTATCCAACTTATTTAAGTATATAAAATAGACTAGTATTTTATAGTTAAAGCTTTTAGTTAGTTTATTTAGTTAGTAATAAATACCCATGCCCCTAATATGAATAGATATAGACTTAGTTACTAACCTAGAACTTTAGGCTTATGGTTTTAGTTATATATCTCTTTCATTCTTATAGAAGTATATTTTATTAATACTTTAGTATCTAGCTATATAGAGAAGTCTTATAGTCTAGGTTTAATAAATTACTTTAGTAGCTGCTATAGTTATTATAGACTAATTCTAAAAAGTAATTAGTAAGGGGTGGCCTTTATAGAATTACTTAATAAACTATTAATTATAGATATAATACTTAGTAGATCTAAGGTCTATTAGAATAGATTAGGCTATTTAGTAGTAGTACAGGTATACTATATTATGACTTTAATAACCTAGATAACCTGTTTAGTTTAACCATCCATCTAGGGATAAAATATAGTAGAATAGAGCTATTATACTCCTAATATAGTAAATAATCCTTTCCAGAATTTACTTATAAATATAGAGTTATAATTAGAGATAAAGAATTATAGTATACCCTAATTATATCCTTAGAAATACTATAATACTATAGTACCCTAGTCTATAGCAGTATACATTAACTTACTAGGGATAAGACTAATATATTTAGAGAATTTATTAATAATAACTAATAGCTAATCATGACTATTATTATTTAGTAAGCTAATAATAAAATCTATACTAATTATATTAAATAGCACTAGTAGAACTAGCAGGGGCTAAAGGCTTCTATATAGTTTATAGTACTAGATCTTATTCTATAGATACACTAGGTAATACTTAATATACTAATATAGTAGTTAGTAATCCTAGTATAAAGTAAACCTATTAAGTAAAGCCAGGCACTTATTAATACCCTAATAGTTCTATTTATTATATGTTAACTAGAACAGATCCTTCCCTAGGGGTTAAGGCATGTAGATCTATAGTTCTTTAATAGTCTTATTATTAGGTCTAATTAAATAATATTTTGTTATATATAGAAATCTATTATTACCTGGCTAGTAGGGTAAGATACTTAGTAGATTAGATATTTAATTACTGCAGAGAACCTTAATAATCTACTTAGCTTAGAGATTATTATAGTAGCCCTCTATAATATACTTCTTAAACTTATTAGATAGCTAAATAGATAACATAGTATAACTATAATTAGTAAGATAGATATTAATAAAATTAAGATCTAGCTCATCCTGGCAGACAGCACTTTACTACTTTATTAATAAATAAGATAAGGCATCTATAATTATGTTTAACTTCCCTAGTTAATAAAAAACTAGTAGTCTGAATTACTAAATACATTAGAATACTTTAATTAGCTATAGGTTTAATTATTTTAGTGCAATAGTATTATAGATATCTATTGGAATAACATTCATCATAATAGAGGTAGAGCCTTTGAATTATATAAGGGTAGGGGGTAGGCCACTAGCCACCCTGAATATAGCTTACTGATATTGAAGGGATTCCACCCCCTATTTATACTTCTATCTAAACTATAGAATAGAACTAACTATATATATAGTGATAAAATACTTAGATACTTCTATATAGCCTTAGATATTAGATATAGTCCTTAGATCTAACTATTAATATTATATCCTTCCCTACCTAGTAAGAACTCTGCCCTTAGAGTTCTTAGTTAGTATCTATAATTATATTAAATCTCTATATAGATTAAATATTACTAAGATATATTAGAATCTAAATCTAATAATTTAATATTACTATTCTTTATTCTATATAACTATAGATTTAAATATCTAACTCTTTATATTAGTATTTTAAGATTATAAAAGTAGTGGTTCAGGGTATTCTTTATTAATTAGTAAGGGTATTATTAGATTAGCTTATTTAGGATAGTTAATATATAAATTATCTAAGTAATTAGTAACCTAGATTAATATATAAAGAAATAAATAAATAATACTATATAGTAATCTTAGGAAACAAAAGAAATTAATAAAGATAAAATTAATTAATAAGTAAAGAAGAATAGATAAGCCTCTACTACTAGTATCTTTCCCTTTAGATATAAATTCTTCTAAGTTCTTATACTTTAATATATAAGGATTTTTATAGTATACTCTAATAATTAATCTATTTATAAGACTATTAAAAATTTAAATAGATAACTAGCTCTTATCCTTATTAGTTAAAGATTAACTTTCCCTTCTCTATTCTCTTTTCTTTATTTATTTAGGTTATATCTTCTCTATATCTATTAAATAGATATTTATTATCTTATTTAATTATAGTAGTATCTTTATAGCTACTTATACTAAAATTAGTAAGCCTTTTTCTAAATCTTAATACTCCTTTATAATCTTAATAGATCCTCTTTATAATAAATTTAATTAGTCTATCTAAAATAGAGTTATTAATTAGAAGATAGTGAAGTTAAACTACTATTATAATACTATTTTACTCTAATACTATAGTTTCTACTTCCTCTACCTCTATAATTAGTATATTATATATATTAGAATATTTTAATATTATATTACTACTCTAGAGTATATTAATAATAAGTATATAGAATAAGCTCTCTTTTTAGAAATTTATATAAATTATATTTAGAATAATAAAACTACCCAGTGCTCCTACTATATAGGTAAGGACTATATTTAGAATAATAAGCTTAATGAATAAGAATCTATATCCCTTTAATTATATTTTTTATTCTTTATTTAGAGCTAATTTATATAGTACTATACTTATTTAGAGTAGTTTTTTAGTACTTAGTAATAGAAAAGTAGTTTATTTTTAGCCTATAGATAAGAATAAGATTATTAAAGTTAAAATTAATTAGAATAAGTTAGAGAGTAATAATTAATCTAGAGATAAAGAGTAGTCTAAGGATAAGGATTAGTCTAAGGCTATAGATATTACTATAGAGAGTACTATAAAGATTCTTTATATTAAAGTATCTTTACCTACTATAAATCTATATTTAAAGAAGGCTATTTCTATAAAGAATACTATAAAGGATACTAAGACTCCCGCTAAAGATACTTTAATAAAAAGATATTCTATTAAAGGATACTCTATTAAAGAATACTCTATTAAAGAAGATATCTACTTTAATTACTTCTATTTCCTACTATAAGGGATCTTCTATTATTTATAATATTTTTTTTTAGTCTTCTATTACTAGCTCTTTAAAGTTAAAGAATAAGACTTTTAAAAGTAGTCTTATAAAGCATCTTTATAAGATATCTTTCATTTCTATATCTCTAACTTCTTCTAAATATATTTATTATTTTCTAATAGATAGAGATATTATGACAGCACTGCTCATAGTCGAACGATATGGTAGTATTTTAATAGAAAACTAAGCATAGGGAGAAAAGGAAGAAAGTGTGTACACTGTAGGGGAAGATAGGTAAATAAATAAAGAGGTGGTGTAAACTACTTAAATACCCCTGAAGTAGTAAGCAGTCTAGAAGGGCAGAAAGCTCAGCTATAATATTAGAGAGAAGTATAGTAATAGACTATTATATTACCCCCTCTTTTAGGCTCTAGATGCCCTTATTTAGGGTTTATTATTATTAAGGTGGTTATTAAGGAATACATTATCTTATACTACTTGTAGCTATTCTAGTAGATATACTAGTAGGCCTAGTATAGCTAGATATTAGGTATGAAAGTCTTAGACTAATATTAGGGAGTTCTTAAAATTTTAGGCTGGATACTATATAAAGTTAATATTATAGCTAAGCTAGTATATATAGTACTAGAGCTTATAGTAGTAAAGCTAGGATGTAAGTATCTTTTTAATCTCCTATTTATCTCTATTATTAATTAAGAGTAGGGGAGTAGGGTCCTAGAGCTAGCTAGGCAGGGGGGTTATGGATGGGGCCTTATATAACTTCTTAGGTATAAAGATAGAGTGGACTTTTATTAAGTTAGGTAATTCTAGTTAGAAAGTATTATCTTTATATTTTAAGATTTAGTATAATTTAGTGAGCTAATTAGTAAGCTTCTAGCTAGGATAGTTAATCTTCTAATCTAATATAGTAATAAAGATATAATTATTAATATTAAAATTAAAGTTTAGTAGTGCTTATTAGCCTGTTACTTCTATTAGTATTAAGTAGCTTCTATATCTTAATAAGTATATAACTAGATCTCTTTTATATACTTAGCTATCTGCTATACTTACTTATAATTAATATTAAGATCTAATAAGATAGTAGCTACTAACTAGTTAAAGGATATATATAGCTTAAAGCCCTATTTAATAAAGAAGGGAGATACCCCTATAGATTTGCTTAGGAGGGCTATAGCTATAAAATTTAGTATTAGTAACTACTAGCCCTAATTATCTTAGTAATAGTTAATAAAGGGCTGTAATCTCTATATAATCTATTAATTTATAACTTCTATCTAGCTATTTATCTATGGGTGGTGGCCTAATAATAGCTTTAGATAGATTTATAGCACCTTATATAGTTTATCCTAAAAGTCTAAGATAAATTAATCTCTATAGTCTAATATAATTATCTCTAGTAAGCCAGTCCATAGGTAAATATAGGTGATAAAGAGATGTGCTATATCTAGGGAGATAATTATTTTTTAATATAGAATAGTAAAGACCCTCTTTTCTAATTAGTCTACTATAATAAATATAGTATTAAAGCCTATCTTAGAGTATAGGAAGGAATAGAAATCTATAGTAATATATTACTATAGTTAGTTAAGGATTAGTAGAGATTATAGTAGGCCTGATAGTAGATCCCTATATATCTTTATATAATAATAAATAAGGTAATTATTAATATAGCAGTCTATATCTTATCTCTAGGAAGATTAATAGTAGTAAGTATAGACTAGTCGCCTTATCTTTACCTTATCTAGATAGGTAGATGATGGTGGTTAGTAAATCTTATTTAATAGCCTAGTATATAGATTATCTATATCTAGTACTACTAGATATCCCTAGAAGAGTAGGAGGCTGTCTTAGAGCTTCTATTAGTTATCTTCTACTTAAGTAAGCTCTCTATTAGGCTAGAGGCTATTATACTATTAATTTATATTAGCTATCTAATCTATTATTAATCTTAGATTAGGGGTAATAGCTGCTAAGATTTAGAGATTAAGGTGGTCTAGCTTAAGTATTAGTTAAATTTAGTAATTATTAGTTCCTTCTAGGTGCTTAGGCCTGGAGAGTGTATTAGCTAGTATATTAAGCTTTCTAGGCTAGAATATAATTAGGAAATAGAAGCTGGATAGGAACTTATTTTATTAAGTCTAGTAGGGGTTTAAATACTACTTTTATATAAAATATTGTAGTACTTAGTAGTCTATAAAGATCTTAAAAGACTTAGTCTATTATAGGCTCTGCAGCTTAGCTTACTATTTCTCTAAGATATATATAATAGCTAGTATTTCCTAGTTATGGATGCTATAGTTGCACTCTACTAGATTTATAGTTTTAGAGTAGTAGATAATAGGATACTATACTCTCTCCTACTACTAAGAGAATATACTAGTAATAATACTATTAGAGATATCTATCTCTAGTTTTATAGGTAGAGATAAATTATAATAGGTAAGAAGTAGAGCTTTGGTAAGGGTAGCTTTTAACTAGTAAAATACTTTCTTATAGCTATTACTCTATATAAAGGGGACATCCTTCCTTATTAGTATAACTAAGGGCTTAGCTATATAGCTATATTCTTTAATAATTCTCTAATAGAAATTATAGAAGCCTAAGAATAACTAGACTCCTCTTACTATAGTAGGCTTCTTCTATTTCTATACTATAGAGACCTTTTCTAGATTAACCTTAATACTATTAGTTAAGATAATAAAGCTAAGATACTATATTTCTATTATATAGAACTTATATTTCTTTATTAAAGCCTATAGATTATATTCTTATAGGCACTACAAGACAGTGTAGATATAGATCTAGTATTCTAATTTATTATTAGAATAGATAAGTAGATTATTAATAAATACTATTAGGTATTAGTCTAAGTAGTCTATAAATATACTATTTATAAAGTACTAGAATGTAGCTGATCTATTAATAAGTCTAAATGGTATTATCTTATATTTAAAACTACTATATTATAAATAGAATATAATAAAGTCCTTAGAGGCTAGATCTATATAAATTTAATAAAAATCTTAATAAATATCTAGCTTAGTAAAGATCTTTACCTTTAAGATACACTCTAAAATCTTATTAATTAAAGGAAGGGGATAATAGTCCTTATATATAATAATATTTAATTTATAGTAATTAATATAGAAATGCAGCCCTCCTCCTGGCTTCTCTGCTATAAGGATAGAAGAAGTAAAAGAAGTATTACTAGATATAATAAAGCCCTTATAGAGATTATCTAGTATATATTCCTATACTGCTTCCAGCTTCTCTATATTTATTTTATATAAAGGTCTATAGCCTACTGTATTCTCTTACTCTAGTTCTACTTTATAATTAAATTTACTATAGTAGAGGGGTAGGGTATTAGAATTATGCTTTAAGAAGATATTAGTAAGGTCTTATTAAGGTTCTAATAGTATTTATTTAATCTTACTAATCTCATCTTTAGTAATTACTAGACTATAATTAGTTAGCTAAGATATTAGAGATTAAGCTATGATTATTAGCTACTAAGGGAGGAAAAGAGGTTATTTATTATATTTCTTATTAATTAGTTTATTAAGCTTATAGAGGGAAGATAGAAAGATAGTAGTATCTTTTTAATATATATATTAGTAGAAGGCTACTGCTCCTATTATAGTGATATTAATAGTAATTCTATATAGAGAGGGAGTAGATTATGGCTGTAATAATAGTTTTATATTTCTTCTCTATAGAGCTTACTCTATCTTAAGTATATTATACTATTAGTTAATTACTTTAGTTCTTATAGATTAGTATCCCTTAGTAGGTAGTTTCTGAGCCTTCTTATAATTATCTTTAGGATCTAGTATAGTAGCTAGCTCTAGAGAGGGACTAAAAAGGGTCCCCTCCCTAGAAGTAGTAAAAGTAAATACTAGAGAACTAGTAATAGGAGAACTAGCAGGGTTCTCCCCCTCTAGGGGAGGAGTTAGAGGCAGGTATTCTCTATAATATATACTAGGGGGAGATAGGTACCTAGTTATTATAATAATACTACCCTATGCCCCTAGGGTAATGTAGCCATCTACCTCCCCCAGTTAGGGGCCTGTGAGATCTAGGATTAAGTTATAAGTTAGTTTTAGAGTAGGGTTAGTCTAGCTAGTTTCTTTAAGGGTATCTTACTTAAGCTAATAGGTGAGCTTATTACTAGGGCTAATCCTACCCTATAGGATTATTCTAGAAAAGGTATACTATAATCTTATACTATAGCTTTATGGTCCTTCTATTAAGTTATATATATTTAAAGGCTTAGTTATTACCCTAGGAAGGACCACAGGGCTAGGTATAGTTAGGGAGAGAAAGGAAGATAGAGGTAAGGAAGGAAAAGAGTCTCTTTTATATCCTACCTATTACCTAGTATAGTATACTATATTATATTAATAATCTTAGTTAATAGGTTGCTTAATTAGGAAGTTATAAGGGACTTTCTAATTCATCTATATAGCTATCTTATCTTAGTAAGGTACTAGTGTAGGCTAGATTAACTATTTCCTTATATAATCTACTAAGATATAGTACTTAGTAAGCTATATCCTTTCTAGTATAATATTATAGTGTCCTAGGTCTAGAATAAGAAACAGTATTTATTATATAATATGATTATCTATAGCTATAGTGAGTATAATAATATATATAAGAGGGATAGATTATTTCTTATTAAATCTAGTAATAATATATTCCCTTTTAAGGGGGACTGTGGGACTCTAAAATATTAAGATATCTAGATTACTAAGGGGGTGGTTATATATATATATATATATTTACTTTAGTATTAACTAGTAAGTTTATAAATATAGAGAATTTATTAATAAGGATAAGTAATTCTATTTTAAAACCATCTTCTTTACTATCTAGTAGATTCTGTAGGTCTAGATTATATAAGTTAACTAATATTTTATCTAAGAAGGAGACTTCTTCTAGATATTCTTATTTTCTAATTTAGGAGTAGGCTTAGTAGGGTATTCTAATAACTTAAGCTAAGTAGCCTGCTTTATAGGGTAGCTATAGCTAGTATATCCTATCTAGAAGTATATAAAATACTTATCCTTATTTATAAGGCACTTCTAGGTCTTATTATTAAGATTATTTAGAGCTAATAAGACTATAATAGTATAATCCTAAGTAGTAGTATTCCCTATAAAGGGAGTAGTTACTATAGGAGTTATAGTATAAGTAGTAGTTCTAGCTATTCTAGTATAGATACTTATATTACTATTTATCTAAGTCTTAATTCTCTCTATATTCTTAGTATTTATAGCTGTATAACTGTAATAGTTAGTGAATTCTCTAAAGATCTTATTATTATTATTATAAGTAGGTATTATAAGCTCCTATATCTAGAGGGATAGTTTATTATAAAGATTATTCTTCTAGGTTTCCTTAGGGATATCTACTTTAGCTATAAGATAAAGAAACTTAGAGATAAAGTTATTCTACTTAATAGACTACTTTATAAAGAGGGTATTATATCTCTACTTAGTAATGTACTTATAGTTAGGGTTAGTAAAGATATTCTCTAGATATTTAAGGAGATCTATAGAGTCTTAGTAGAGGTTAATAGAGTCCTTTTATAGGTATAGGGTAATATACTTCTAGGCATTACCCTCTATATAACTAGTTATATAGATAATTCTTATTATAGGGGTAGGAAAGTAGTTAGTATTAGTTAGAAGCTTCTACTTTATAGCTAGTAACTAATTTTTAAAATAAGGGTTCTTTCTATTACTAAGGGAAGGAGGATCTAGGATATTTATAGACTTACTACTAGTAGCTAAAGCCTAAGAACTAGTATTTCTAATACTAGATCTATAGGCTACCTGTAAGGTAAAATTATTTTATTTATATATAGCTTCTTTAAGCTTTTCTTAGGTCTTATTATATATAAGGTTTATAGTAGTGAGGTAAGCTTAAGCCTACTTATACTTATAAAGGATTTATTTATTCTAGTATTTAAGATTATTAGTTTTACTTTAGCTTATAATAAGCTACTTATTAAGAAGAGCTGCTTCTATATAGTTCTAGCTATTCTTTATATCTAGAGTAATAAAGATATAAAAGATAGCTTCCTAAGTATGCTTAGGGTTAGTTCTCTAATAAGTAGTGAACTTTTTATAGAAGATATTATTAGCTAGCTCATAGGTCTCCTTATTAAGGCTATTATTTATAGTCTAATTAAGAAAAGCTATTAATCTTCTAGTAAAGCTTAAAACTAGTCTAGTATACTAAGTAGCAGGATCCTAGGTTCTATTCTTATTCTTATTCTAGGTCTTATTTCTAGCTCTGTACTAATTCTCAGGCTCCTTAGTAGAATCTATAGATCTAGCTATTATTATTCTTTATAATCTTAGTTAGTAGATTATATTATTATCTCTAACTATTAATATTATTAGCACGTGGGGGATTCTTATAAGAGAAGGTAAGATTAATATATTTAATATAAAAAAAGATGTATTTTTTACTAGATCTAAGACCTTCTAATAAAAAAAAAGGGTAAAGGAAGTAATATTTAGTTTTATATAACAGCACTACTTATAGTTAAATAATATAGTAGTATTTTAATAGAAAACTAAGCATAGGGAGAAAAGGAAGAAAGTATATATACTATAGGGGAAGATAGGTAAATAAGTAGAGGAATGGTGTAAACTACTTAAATACCCCTAAAGTAGTAAGTGATCTAGAAGGGTAGAAAGCTTGGCTGTAATGTTAGAGAGAAGTATAGTGATAGACTATCACAGATATCCTTACTTAATTTTTAAAGATAGAAGAGTTTAATAACCTTAAATATTTATAGTATATTTATAAGGATCTAGTTAGTTTTATTTTTTATATTAATACTAAAATTACTAAGCTTAAACCATCTATAAAAGGGAAAGATAAGGAGAAAGATAAGGATAAGAAGATTCTAAAAAAGAGAAAAGAATACTAGTATTAGAATTAGATTATATATAATCTTAGAGTTAAGATTAATAAGAACTAGACTTTTATATTTAGCTTTCTTAATAGCTAGAATCCTTACTATACTAATAGCTTCTAGATTCCTTAGATAAATAAAAAATCTAGTTTAACTCTATTAATAGATATAGGTGAGATTAGGCTTTCTATTATTAGTTAATAACTTCTTAATAAATAATAAATAGGATTTTCTTTAGTCTAGTTTCTTATACTAGTAATACTAGGTAATTTATCCTTCTTTAATTACTCTTAATAAATTAGAATTACTACTATAAATAGTTTATTAAAATCTAAATTTTTTTTATTAGTATTCCTTTAGATCTAACCTTTATCTAATAAATTATTTAGTATTTCTCTATTCAGCTTATTATCTAATGAAGTTAAGTTAATTTTACTCTAATTACTATCTAGAGTTAATTCTTTTTAATATTATATAAATTAGCCTATCTCTATTAATATATTAATAATATATTCTTAATTTTTTAATTATTAACTATATTATTTTATTAATATTCTCTCCTTAATCTACTTTAAATATACTTCTAAATATTTAGTAGATTTCTATTCTTCTTTTATTATTTTTAAAAGTTAATTATATAAGAATAAAGGTTTCTTAATCTTATTAAATATCTTATATACTTTAATAAGTATATAAATAAATAATCCTATCTTCTATAATTATACTATTAGTATAGTTAATATCTATAGTTTCTTTAAACTATTTCTAATATTAGCTTTAACTAATTACTAGCTATTAATAAGATTCTTTATTATATATTTATTTAGTTCCTTAATAGTATATATACTAAGTAGATATAATTTTTTAATCTTATATAGTTTAAACTACTTACTTTTAAACTTCTAAGATAATTTATTATAAATAAGAGTCTATTAACCTTTCTTAAGTTATAATTCTTTTACTTTACTATCTTAAATTAATTACTTCTTAAATAAACTAATAACTTCTTATTAATTAAGGCTTAAGTATAGTTTATATATTATAACTATTTTTTAAGATTTTTAGTAATTTATTACTTAATATATAGATATCTTAATAATAATAGATATATATTATAGAGGAGATAGAAGGGTAATAGCTTTATCTATATATAGATATATATTTTTATAGTAAATATAATAAAAGATAGATACTTATCCTAAAGTTATATTAATTTATTTATAAGATACTTTATTAGTATCTTTCTTAATAAGGTATTTATATTTATATCTTTATTCTTACTATTAGTTTAAGGATAATTTAGTAATATAATAGAATATTTTCTCTTTAGGATTTTTATATATATTATAATAATATAAGATAGAAGATTAGTATTATTATCTAATAGTAATTCTTTAAATAGTCTATAATTAATAAAGATCTTCTTATATAAGAACTAAGCTATTATTTCTTCCTTTATATCTTTTATTACTTTAGTAATAACCTAGCTAGTTATATAATTAACTATAATAATAATCTATTAATTATTATTTAGTATTATTAGTAGATATTCTATTAAGTTAATTCCCTATTATCTAAATAAATAGATATCCTTCTTTATTAAATATTAGGCTACCTTATATTTAAGATTTAGTCTTAAAGGCTTTATAATTTAATAATTAGGGTAGTATTTAGTAATTTCCTAGATATTTTATTAGATTATAGGCTCTTATATATAGGTCTTAATAACTCTAAATAAAGCTAGATAAGCTAGATAACTATACTAGATATAAAGCTTTAATATAAAGTCTATCTAAAAAGGAATTTTAAGATAAGCTATCTTAAATTATTATTAAGATAGTATAGTCTATTAGTAGATTATTATTTAATATATTCTATTTTTAAGTAAAAGTTTACTACTAATATTTTAATTTTACTTTTAATATCTTTAGAGGTATTAAGATCTTTATCCTTTAAGTAGAAGATTATTAGTAGATATTATTCTAATTTTAAAAGATTTAATAAGATATAAAGATATTTTTTAGCTATTATTTACTATAATTCTATTATAAATAAACTTAGAGTAAGTATTAATACTTAATTTACTAGACTATCTTCTAAATAATTAGATAGTTATTTTAATAGATTAAAATAAGTATAAAAGAGTAGACTTTTAAATATAGATTATAACTAATAGAATGCTTCAAGCTTACTATCTCTAGGGCTATTAATAGTCTTATTAGTAGTAAAAGTGTAATATTCTAGTCCTTTTAATAGGCTATCTTTTAGTATCTATATCCTATATTCCTATAATAGTTTAGTAATAATAGTGTACTTATTAATATAGTAATAAAACTAGCTAGGAAGGCCTAGGTAATACTCCAGCTCTTTAATATTCTATGGAAACTCTAGGATATAAATAGCCTTAAGCTTCTTACTAGATATAGATAAGCCTGGGGCATTAACCCACTAACTAAGTAGTTAGATGCTAGGAAAGCGTATAAAGGCTTTTATTAGCTCTAATTAGATATCTATATCCTAGAGGTATTATAGAATAGTAGCAAGGTATTAGAGGTGCTTATTAAATATCTCTAAGGTAGTAAGGATATTATTAATATATAGCCTAATAAATAATAGTTTCTTTAGAAACTAATCTATCTATTACTATATATCTAGAATAGAGTTAATAAAACCTATTATAGTAATATTTAATACTTTCTAATCTTAATAACTTATAATAACTAAGTAATTCTAGTATAACTATTTAACAGGCTACTAATAAAAGAACTTAAATATATTAATTACTATAATATATTCATATCTATAAACTATATTAATAATTTTTTCCTATACTAGAATTAGATACAGATTTAGTACTACCTCTTTATTTATCTCTTATAGATTAATAATAATATGACCCTTTTCTTTAGTCTGTCTATTCTAGTCTGTAATAGTTTTCTAGACTATAAAGATAGGGTAAGCTAAGGAAGTATATCTAGTTACTAATTTAAGCTTTTCTATAGTATAGAGGAGGTCTAGTATCTTATTAATATAGTCTTAGTCTTTTAGGCTAACTTAATAGATATAAGGTTTTAAAAGATGGCTCTACCAGCCCTCTTTTATTAGAATCTCTTGCTATTTCTTTTCTAGGATCTAGACTATAGAGGCGTTATCTCCCTAGATATTATAACTTATAACTAACTTAGCAAGCTATTTAGTTTCTGGTCCCTTACTATATATTATAATTCTATTAGATAAGAGTCCCTTACTATATATTATAATTCTATTAGATAGGATAGTCTAATTATCTAGGTTAGTAGGTTTAACAGACAGGCCTAGTTCAGTGATTAGTTAGTAAGCTTATTTAAGTTAGTACTTAATCTACTTATAGTAATTAGTAGATAGGTGGATTAGCTTAGGTTAATATTTAGTTTAGTTAAAATATTTAAAGTTAGATTTTATTAGTTAGGCTAGCATGGCGGTGTCTTTATTGACTTAGTAAGCTATAATAAAGTTAGTATTAGATATAGTACTAATATAGGTATAATGTATAATAGTGATTAAAGTAGTAGTTTATTTTATATTTTAATAAAAGAGAACTTATAATTAACTAGATAAGTATGTATTATAGCCCTATATAATATTAAGCTATCTAATAGATTAAAGATAAAGTCTTAATTACTTAGTAAATCTCTCTTTAATTATACTGCTAGTTTACTAACTAAATATACTAGTATAACTAATTATTACTTTATATACACTACTGCATAGATAATCTAGTATAGTTTTATCTATACTAAAATTAGGAAGCCTAGCTATCTATAAGAACTAATTATTATAATCCTATATCTAAAATCTAAGGTAAACCCTTTACTATAGATAGCATTAGTTCTAATAAGTAGCTTAGGCTTTATTTAAGCTATTAACTAAATAATAATAGATAGTAATCTTAGTAAAAGTATTTACTAAACTACTATTATTTATTAATCTAGAGAACTAGAGTGTTAGTATAGCTAATTAGTTTAATTAGTACTAAGATCTAATACTAGATACTATAATACTATTAGTAAGTTTAGTAATAGTTATACTAGATAATATCTTAATAAATTTAGTATTCCTAATAGTAGAGGAATAACTAGTATTAAGGTATATTTTATAGTACTCTAATATACTATTAATTCTAATTTTTATAATACTATAATGCTAGGAATAAATTCTAATAAGTTTAGTTAACCTAGTTAGCTTATAAGTAGACTTGATAATATAGATAGCCATTAGATTATCTATAGTAGGGGTAACTAGGACTAGTTTATAAGTATATAGATATTCTAGAAGATAGGTATATAAGTAGTTTTATAATAGGAATATACTTCTATAACTATTATAGATTATAGTAATAAGTGGCTTAATATTAATAGTGTATATCTAGGATTCATCTTAAGGTTTATACTCTAGAAAATTATTAGGTTTAAATACTAGATGACTAAGAAATGCTTAGTAGCCTAGGTTAGTATTATTAGGATACCTATATAGTCTATTTAGTTTAATCAGGATATATAGTAGGTATTCTAGCTTATTATAGACTAGTTATTTAATAGTTAGTTTAATATTCATGTCAGCAATGTAGGCTTATCCTCTTAAGGGGTTATAACATATAAGCCTAGTTCTGTAATTATTTATCATTCTGATTCCAGGTAGGATGGTTATAGTTAGTAATCTTATTTAAAGGTTGATTAGCTTACTAATTTCCTTATAGTTAAGTAGTTACCTATAGTTATTAGATAGTTATTTATAGTGGATATTAGTATGGTAGGCCTGATAATTACTAAGGGTACTAGTACTGCTATATTTACTAAGTAAATAAGGATGCCTGTAGTTATAATTAGTATTAGTATTAGTATTATAGAGCAGGCTATGAATAGTAGGGTTAGCTATATCTATATTAGGGAGTATATAACTAGTTAGTTCTGTTTTAGTTAGTTAAGTGCTCCTAAGGCTAGGAATTCCCTTAGGTAATTTAGTATAAGATATATATAAATTTACTATTTAATAAATAAATTTATAATAGCTTAGCTATTATCTAAAACTAGAACTATAAATATAATAAGAAATTAGCTAGATACTTTATTATAGAGTGTATATTTCTTACTCATAGCTGACAATTACTCATCACAAGTTTTCACAACAGGCTGTTTGGGTCAGGCCATATTTGCAGGATATATGGGTCGGCCATAGTGATGAGTGTTCAGTAGCTAACCTCTTTTCTCTCTTCTTTTTAGGTCTTTTCTTTCCAATTACGAGGATATTATCATGGTCATAAGATCATGTGACACCGTCCTGTGTTGCAACTGCTCGTTAGCTAGCTCACTTGAAAAATCAACTATTTTCCCCAGACATATGGCATTAACGACGAGTACAGCTACCAGCGACCAGTGTAATGCGATTGTATTCAAAGCTGCGGCTTTCTATATAAGAAAACTGCACATGGACCATGATCCGAGGAAGGCGCATCCGCTGCGACCCCAGTGTCCAGAGGCCAGATCCATATGGATAACATATTTGCTGCTTTGCAGTTAGCTGCAATTTCCCTGCCAGCAGCTCTTACTCGTTCCGCCTGCAGTCGGTCGCCGCACTCGAGAACAGTCAGTCCTACTTGAAGATCAAATGATAGCAAAATTAATCTCTGGTAGAACAAATCCTCCTTATGTAGCCCAGTCACCGAAGGATGCATCCAGTGAGGTGGAACTAACGCAATACTGGGCTCAAAGGTTCGGACACTACGTTCTGTAGTCCCGTCTCGAAACGACTTAGCTGATATGTAAGGTGGGTTTGAAACCAACACATCCCATCGAAGATCCTCATCACGCCCAGGCGTCTCTGAAACGGCCTGTAAATGGGCGTACTCCCGTAGGATCTCGTATATGTCTGAATGCTGATGTTCGTTGCAAAGGACATCACCCTGAAGGAACTGCACTTCTTGAAGAGCGCGCTCGGACAAATGCTCCAATCTAGCATTATAGTGGAGGTTTTTCCTGGCCAAATCAACCGCTCTGGCGCTGACATCTACGCCCAGGATGGATAATCGATCATAGTAAGGGGAAAGGAGAGCATGTAGGAGGAGCGATATGCAGCCGGTGCCGGAGCAAAGATCTAGTATCCGGAGACAGGACGCAGTCATTGACCCATCTAGACCTCTACGACCACGAAATTCTCGCATAATCGTTGTGGCAGCATGAAATGTTAACGACTCGGTTTCTGACCTGCGCCACGACTTGCCATTTAGCATGTGGATGTGGATGTCACCGGAGAACAAAACAAGGAGGGAAACGAGAGAAGAATGTAGAAAACAGAATAACTACGTGGATCGCCTGGTCATACTCACCTGGGAATCAGCACCCCTCTATCGCAAAGTATCTCAAGATCTCCAAATGGCTGGTCCCCCAGGATGTATTGAAGCGGCAGACCCTTTGATCGTGCCCGGCACATGGACCTCAGGGCGCTTCTCCAGCCAAACGAGGTAGCCGACCTTCCAAGCCTTCCCTTTTTCGTAGCGATACCAATAGCTTTTTCGCTTAGCCAGCGAAGTTCATTGCGTGCAGAAGGTAGCGTGCGACATTCCCGTAGGAGCAATGGGAGAAGTGGATTCTCGTTATGTGCGTTGAGTACTAATCGAGTCGAGATTCGAGGCATGACTCGCTGCGCATGAGTTGTCAGACAACCATGTCACCCTTCTATTGGAGATCCTATGTTGTCAGTCTGTGTACTACACAGCTTTTACAGGCCTGGAATTAAGCAAGTTAAAAGGGCACTAAGCCGCTCTAGGCATGCGGTGGTGTCCTACTGAGACTTATTAGTTCTTGTCACGAGTTGGGATGGCACTAATGCTACTAGACAAAATAGGTGTAGAATATGATGGAATCAAATGTAAGGTGGAGGCATACTTCCTATCCATGGCAGCTTGCTTATTTTATTTTGAAGCCAGAATATAAGAATTGGGAAAAACGCTCCTTAATCACCACCGGCCTGACCCAAACCACTGCGGATTTCGGTTGGCAACAGGCCCACAGCCTAATGGCAGTTCTATGTGATCCTATTACTGTTAGGGTCAGTTGATCATGTGATACTGTCTTATTGTCCATAATAATGGTAGCTAGTTGGATAATAATAATAATAATATTCCTCATAATGTATAGTATTACTAACAAGTAATGCTACTAAATAGTAGTATATCCTTGGTCTCATAGGGTTCGGATTCTTCTAATTAGTTAAATATCTAATTTTAGCTTTTATTAATTTGGTATAATATTTCCTATAATAGAGGTAGAGCCTTTAAATTGTATAAGGTATAGGGTAGGCTACTAGCTACAACATATATATATATATATATATATATATATATATACCTTACTAGTATTTAAAGGGTAATGGTAGCTCGTTGTGGCGATGCCTAAAAAGGAAGATGATGATTGGTTTCCTAAGTATCTAGCTAGTAGAATAGATAAGGATAGCTAGTGACATGTGGTATTATGCATACAATGATATAGGGGACTTAGGGGTAGAATAAAGAAAAAAGAAAAAGAAAAGAAAAAGGATATAGTATATAAATATAATAGAAAAATAGAAAAAAAGAAAAGATGTTAGCATTAGGAAAACTAATAGAGTCTAATAAGTATTTAAATATTTTTCTTTAAGTTTAAAGTAACTAATAGTAACAAATAGAAGGGCAAAAACTATAGTATAGGTGGTATCAGCTAGCTATAGGTTATTTATATTATTTATGTAATAAAAATCTAAAAGAAAGTATTAAACTACTATACTTTACTAGCTAAATACTTTCTCTAAGTTATATAGAACTACTTAATAATATAGGAGTTTAACTTAGTAGATCTACTAATATTTTTCCCTAAGTTATAATTCTGAATTATATAATAATAATAAAGTATTAAAAATACTAAGTAGTAATATTAGGTAATAAGTATTACTTAAAGATCTATAATATTTTTCTTTAAGTAGTTTAAGGTACTGAGAGAATAGTATAACTATCTTATTTATTAATAATGATAGAGTATATTTCTATCATTACTCTAATAGTTGTAAGGACTTTAATAAGATATTCTTTTATCTTTTAGATAAGTAGCTACTTATTTAAGCTCTTAGGTAATAGTTTAATTATATTCATTATCTTAAAATAGGATTATTTAATATATTATAAGGCCTTTATTATATCTTCTATATAAAGGGCTTCTATAATATAACTACTAGCTTTTACTAATATTTACTTAAAAGTATAAGCTAGTTTATACTATAGATAATTAGCTATATTCTTAGTAAGCTTAAGTAATATTCTAAGATATTTATAGGATGTTAGCTATATAGTCTAATTAGCTATAATTAATATTAGAATATTATATTATTTAGATAGGTCTTTCTCTTTTATAGATATATTAATATTCTACTTAGTATATTAATTTATAATCTAATCTAGATATAGGTTAAGATTATTTAGTAAATCTATTTAATTTTATTTATTATCTTTATTATTAGGGCTAAACTTATAGGGAGTATACTTTTAAATAGCGCTATAAGTTTATGTTTTTTTTTGACTTTTAAGGGCTTAATTAACTTTTAAGATTAATTCCTTAAGTATATTAAGATAGCTAGATAGCTATAAGATAAGATTACTATCTCTTAATAAATTCATAGTAATAAATAGACTAATTAACTATCTAGTAATAGTATTTTATAGTTACTAAGGTAAAATATAGAATAAGTACTATCCTTATCCTTTTATCTTTATTTACTTACTAATTATATATATCCTCTATTTCTATATTCTTTAAGAATTACTTCAGGATATTAACTTCCTATATATATTATTATATATAAATTTAATTATTTAGGTATAATATTTATCCCTAGTCTTCTTACTAATTCTTAAATAACATTTTTCTTTTAGAGTTGCTTCTCTTCTTTATTAAAAGAGAAAATTTATATATACATGTATCTATTTTAATAATCTATCCTATACTATTATAGTATTTATATTAAAGAGAGTATAATATATTATAATTTAAAAATATTATTTATTATAAGATAAATTTATAATTATTTATTGTATAACTTTCTATAAAGTATTATATATAGCTTAATATATATAAAGGCTAATATCTAAAAGGGTACTTTATTTGTAATCTATATTACTAAATAAATAAAAAATATCTTAAGAATAATTATTCTAACTATATACTAATAATATAAGATCTTCTTTATTAGATCTAAGAACTATTAGCTTGAACTATTATTAAAAATAAGAAGAGAATATTATATATTATTAATAGTCTTAAATAAATTCTTTATATTTATACTAAGGATATTCTTTTACTTAGGTTTAGACTTAACTATTACTTTATATTAGATTAAGATATAATTAATAATCTTAGTAATCTATATCTCTATCCTCTATTACTATTCTACTATAGTAATAATATATAAGATATTATTATATTAAAAGTTAAATTAATATAGCTATTATTAATTACTATTACTATATTCTAAGATTTTAAATATATCTTTTATATATATAAGATTAGTTTTAAAAGTATTATCTCTATATCTTTTCTTATCTTAAGAAGTTTAATTTAGTATTAACTTATTTATATACTATCTCTAAGCCTAGAAATTAGAATCTATAATAAAATAATAGTTTTAAGTAATAGTAAGATAATAATATAAATAAATAGAATAAATAGAAAGAATACTAGTAAGAAAAGAAGATAGTAATAAAAGAGAATAATAAAAAAGATAGAAAGAGAGATAAAGAGAAAGATAAAAGAATTCTTAATATATTAATAAATAAAGAAAATAAATATTGATAAGTAAAAAAGTAAATTTTTATTAATAGATATCTAGAAATATTATTACTCTAATTCTATATTAATATTTATTCTTTAAAGATAATTTAATAAATTTTTTTTATTTATTTTTTATTTTTTTTATGTTTTTTTATCTTTTTTATCTCTTCTCTTCTTTTACTTTCTTTTTTTATTCTATTTTTTTCTCTTATTATTTATCTAATTACTAAAAAAGAGATATATATCTTTTAATCTTTAAAGTACTAGTATAAAAATATATATTATTTATTACTCTATTAAGTAATTATTATAGCTAAATATTATTATTATATAAAAGATATCTTATAGTCTTTTAGAGACTTTATATATTATTTATATATATACTACTAGATAGAAGAAGATAGATAATAAGAAAAAACTTTAATAATATTCTAATACTAACTATAAAGTAAGATATAATTATCTTAAATAACTAAAGAAAATAATTTTTTAGTAAATTAATATATCTTATAATTAGAGTATCTAATTTACTAATTTTAATTAGATAGATAGCTAATATAGTATACTATAAGAAACTTAAGAAATAAGTAATTAATAAGCTTAAGAAGTAGTATATTAAAGATTAAAAATCTAAAGAGTAGTTTAAAAAATAGTTATATATCTATTAAATAATTAAAAAGGCTAAGAAGATGTAGAAAAACTATAAAGAAATAAAGAAGATTAATAAAAAATATTTATCTATATCTAAGATAATAAAGAATAGTAATAGTTAGTATTCTAATACTAATAATATTATAGGAAAGTAGTATAGAAAAAGATACCTAGATTAAGATATAAAATAAGATATTAATTAATTTTAAGATATATAGCTTATGTTCTATTTATAATAAGTTATACTTATTAAAAGTTTCTAAGAAGGATATTAATAAGAAGCTTACTAAATTCTATACTAAGTAAAGTATAATTCCTAACTCTAAAGAAGAATCTAAAGAATTATTAATAGAAGTAATAAAGAGGTAGAGATATCTAGTAATAATTCTAATAATAAGATAAATATAAACTTTAGTAAAAAGAAGGATAATTTTAATTACAAACTAGCTACTTAGTATTCTAACTCTCTTAAATTACTATAGTAGTATAGCCTATATATAGATTTTTCTCTAATAATAATTTATAATTTATATAAATTTATAATATAATAAAAAGTTAAGGAATTAATATTTAAAAGTCCCTATTATTACCTAAAGCTATTATATTATAGAAGAGTTAATAAATTATAATATTAAATACAAAAAATATATAGCTATAAAGAGATTAAATTATTAACTAAAGAGAGTAGAGATTATTTCTAAAAAGTAAAAATAATTTATATATTTACTACTTAGTTATAAATATATAATTAATAAAGACTAAATACTTTATTTAATTATAAGTTAGTTCTATATACTAATTATTATTAGATTTTTTATATAAATAATAATAATATTTTAAAAGTAACTATCTTAATTATATTCATAAATAATAATCTTTATAGCATAATACGTCTATAATAAGTCTTAAGATTATAATAAACTGATTAGAGTATATTTAAATAGGATTTTATACTAAATTAATATAATATAATAATATTAATAGATAAATATTTATTATAGATATATATAATAAGTATACTTATAAATATTCTATTAAGATTATTATATTTAAAGTACTAAACTATTATTATATAATATATACCCTTTCTTAATATATACTTATAATTTTAATTATAATATATTCTATAAGATCTTATAGTTATTTAATTAAGTATAAATATATAGTTAATATATTATATAAATAAGGAGTTATTAATAAAGATAAATTAGGTTTTAGTTTAACTATACTAAATTAGTAAGCTACTGACTATACTATAGTATAAAAAGCTATAAAAAATTCTATTAAAAGTCTAAGTCTTTGGGTTTAATCTAATATTTTTAAGATCTCTATAAGAATAAATAAATAAATAATATTATTATTACTACTATTTATTACTAATTTAATATTATAAATAACTATTACTTATTTTCTCTCTTTCCTGATTTATTATAGGATAGTAATATCTTTTTATTAGATTACTATAATTCTAGTTAACTTACTCTAATTCTTTATAAGCCCTCTAAATCTCTAATTAATCTAGTCTTACTTAAGTTATCTTTAGCACCTAAAAGAGCACTATAGATATTATACTAGTATTAGAGGGGATATCTAATATATTAAACGTATATAATCTATTAATCCATAAGTTAAAAGTCCTTAATATTAATAATAGATACTACATAATATAGCTTTATATTTAGTAATAAGTCTTTAGAAAGTAATAGAGCTATATAAAATTAGTAAAGTATAATTATATAAAGAAAAAATAAAGAACTTAATTTCAAATATAACTATTTAGATTAGTTATATTTAGTTATTTAATAGAATTAATAGATATACTTTAACAAATTTACTAAACTACTAGAAGGACTACTATTTCTTTATTATAAGATTTATAAAGGGCTATTTATATATCTAAAATATATAAAGGCTAGGATATTAAGTTTAATATAATATTTTAATTTAAAATAATATATTATTAAATAGAAGAAGTTATTAAGTAAAGAAAAGACTATAGTAGGTTTCTATTATTCTATATTATTCTTTACTATAGAGGTATAAGTAATAGTTTAATATAATAAATAGAAGATTAATTTAAAAGAGTAAATATATTTATAAAAAATACTTATCTTCTTTAAAATAATATATACTAAGGGCCTAGTATTTAAATAAATAGATATAAATATTACTTAGCTTATTATTAAGATAATTATTTTATTAAATCTTTCTTTTTATATAATTAAGAATAAATTACTTAGATTACTATTCTAAATATTATAGCCTAAGACTACTATACCTCTATAAATAAGGATATATAATCTTATTAATAATTATTATAACTAAATTAAATTAGATCTATTTACTAATCTATTTAAAAAATAAAAATTTCTATTATATTTAATTACTAAATAAGTTTAAATAATCTTATATTTATATTAGTTATTATAATATTTATAACTATACCTTAGTAAAGAAAGGAGATACTTCTAGTCTTTTTATTTCTATTAAAAGTTTATAATAGCTAGCTATATACTTATCTCTACTATTTATTTAAAATATTTAAAGATTTTAAACTTAATATATAAGTCCTAGATATAATAATAAATAATACTTTAAATAATAAAATCATAGTATAGGTTATTTTATACCTTCTTTTAATTTAATCTTATATTTTTAATTTTAGAATAGAATATATTATTCTATCTAACCTATATTATTTACCTAGTTATAACAAAAATTATTATAATCTTTAATTTAGAGGCTAAGGATAATTAAATAACTATCTTCTATAATAATATTAAATTTGAGATAATAATTTTAGAATAATTAATTCTTTTAGAAAAATCTTATAAAAGATATATAATAGCTACTGATAATAATATAATAAAAACTTATAATTTTATTTACTATATCTAGCTTCTTATAAATATAATTAATATTTCTCTATAGTATAATACATCTTTTTAATAAATTTAAGTAAAATACTATAAAAACCCTCTTTAAATAATTTAAGATATCTATATCTAATAAAACTTAATTTTACTATAGTAATCTATATTTTATTTTTCTAATATATAATTAATAATAAGGCTATATTAAATAAGAATTTAAAGTTAAAAAAACTTAGTCTATCTAAAATTAAATAAAAATAGATTTAATACTTAATTATTCTATTACCTTTATTCTATTAATATAGAGAGTTAATCTTAATCTTTTAGAGTATTATTATCTCTTATAGTTAGTAGATATATAATAAACTCTTTTAATATCTAGAGAGACTTAAATAAGAGGCTTAGATTAAATCTAAATAATAAGAATCTCTTAATAATATAATTAATACTATAAAGAAGAAACTTAGAAAGTATTATATAAAGACTAAAAATTAATAGAGAAAGATATATATAATAGCTATAATTCTTAATCTAATTTATTAAAGGTATATATAATAGTAATAACTATATAGTATAAGAGTAAAATAGATATAAATATAAGATTATTACTTATTATTATTTTAAGCTAAAGTAATAAATTTAAGGGACTAGAGAATATTTAAATATAATTAAGATTAGTAATAATAAATTCTAGTAGTAGCTTTATATTAATTATTTTAATTATTCTTCAAGATCTTAATAGTATATTAAATCTATATTAATAATATATAATAACTATATCTCTTATAAAAATTAAGTATTATCTAGAACTTTATATCTCTAGCTATTAAAAATAAGGAACTCCTTACTTATTGAAAAGATCTAGAAAATTATTATCTAATTATTATAAAAATAGCTTAGGATATTCTTCCTATCTTTCTAATTAGTATTTTAGTTAAGAAGATATTTAATCTTATTTATAATATCTATTATTACTAATAATTAAAATTATAACATAAAATAATTAAAAAATTATAATATTAGAATATACTTTTCTATATCTCTAAGATAATATCTTAATAAATAAGTATACTTTTAGTAGTTAGTTTAATAATATTTTATCTTTAGAGATTAAGAAGTATTATATATCTATTAATATAGAAATTTAATTTACCCTTAGCCTATAATTTAATATAGATAATATAAAAGTAAACCTTAGCTTCTATAAACTAGCTATATAAGCTAAACTTATCTTATAAGATTATATACTTATTACTAAGCTTAATATATTATTAAATATAATTCTTTAGAATATCTAGTAGTAAATTTATTTTTAACTTTAATCTAGTTCTAATAACTTAGAGATATTTTATATATATATCTTAAGCTTCTCTATAGCTTTTATCTTCATTAAAAAAATAATAATTAGATCTTACATTAACTTATAAGAGGGTTTATAAAGAATTCCTAAAGCTAGTAGATCTAAAGACTTTTAGTAGATATATTTATCTTATTCTTTTTAAGCTTTTCTAGTAATATAGTTCTTAGTCTTCTTTAACTATTATTATAAAATATTATCTACTAGGCCTATATCTATATTAAATAAAATATTATTAGTATATATTTTCCTTAATCTTATTAACTTCTATATTTTTAGCTCTTAAAGTATAGCTAATAATTCTTTATTATCTAGAATTTAAGATACTTTTTTAATAGATATAAGCATCTTATTAAATTAACTAACTATTATTAATCTAGATAGTAGCTATAATTTTAACTCTTTATCTTTATTAATACGAACTAAAAGTCTATACTAGTTTAGTTTATCTGTAACCTTAGTAAATTTATTATTAATAAGTTTATCTTTCTTAGATAGTTTCTTCTTTATAAATTAGATATCTTAAGATATTATATATATAATAGTTTTTGATCTTTATTTCTTATTTTAAATTCTAGCTATATATACTAGTTTACTTATTTAATAATTATCTTAAAACTAAGAGTTTTTATTATATTTATAATATCTTATATATAGTAGTAGCCCTAACTAATCTATAATAACTAGTTTATAATCTTATTACCTTATTTTTTATAGATTTATATCTAATATCTAGCTATCCTATTTATAGTTTTAGCTGCTATCTTTATAATAATTTTAATATTTTTTAAATCTATTAGTTTATTTAATAGCTTCCTAGATAATTTAGATTTAAGTATCTTAGATTTATATTACTATATTATTTTTTTATTAATCACTTTATAGACTATATATCTCTCCTTATCTATTTTATATAGAAGTAGTTTTTAGTTAAGTTCTTTAATAGTATTATTAGCCTCTCTTAGCTAGCCTTTAATATATACTTACTTTATAATATTACTTAAAGTAAGCTATACTCTAGCTTTAATTAAGATAATAATTATTTTTATTTTTATATTTATAGTATCTCTAGAATTCTACTTTAATATTTTTTTTATTCTTTTATCTTTCTTTATAACTAGTACTATACTCTATTTTTTTAGAATTCTTGCCCTTATTTATAGTAGATAAAAGCTTAATAACTTTATAAAGAATTTTAAAAAAGAAAATAATAAAAGTTAAGTACTAGCTAACTATTAAAAACTAAGAAAATATTCTATATATTACATAGATATTTAGTATATTACTTAGAGATAGATAATAGAAAATTATATAATACTTAAATAATAAAGAACTAGTATAATTAGTTAGTAGGTTACTTAATAAGAGATAAATTATAATTAATATTTAGAAGAATTAAAAGATAAGTTTAAAATATCTCTCCTTCTTAGTTTAAAGTTAATACCCTAATTAGTTTAGCTTACTTAGTAATAAGAAAGTAAGGGAAAGATAAGAAGAGATAAGAAATAAATAAAAAATTAATAAACCTATTTATAAATTATAGTATTACTATTACTTCAATAATAGCTCTAAAAAATTAAGAACTAATAAAGAAATAATAATAAAGTAAGACTTAACTAAGTAAGAAATAAAGTAAAAAATTATTAAAGATATCTTTAAATACTATACTCTATATTAAAATAAAGTAAATAAAGAAACTTAATAGATAGTAGTAGGATAACTACTATAAATAATAAATTATTAGATATTAAATCTCTATTAAAGCTAATTACTTAATCTAGTTCTCTTTTAGTTACTTTATACCTAGATTAGCTAAGTACTAAATTATTCTTATCTAAATATTAAACTAATATTATTCTTACCTTATCTAATCTCTTAGAGATAAAGAAATATTTTAATTAATTATTATAGATTATTATATAAAAGATTGTACTATTAAGTTCTTTAAATATATATAAATCTTTATTAAAAGCTTAATATACTTAATATAGGCCTAGGTTATAGAATATTATCTTATCTAAATAAGAAGTTTTAAGTTTACTATTATAAGGAGAATAAGATTATCTTTTTTTAGTACTTCTTTCTAAAATTAAATTTAGGTATTAAAGGCCTCTTTCTCTATTTCTCTTATTCTTTATACTCTTATAATAACTTTAATAGTATTATTATCTCTTCTTTTAATTCATCTAGCTCTTATTATAATTAAGTCTCTAGTATCTTAAATCTTATTCTAGGATAATATCTACTAAGTTAGAACTTTTAATTCTATTAGTAAGATAGTCTTTTAAGCTATAATTAATTAAAATAATATTATATCTATAGAATTCTATACTATTTTTAATCTATCTAAGGAATAGCTAAAAGATAATAGTACTATTAAATATTAGTTTTAGCTATTATTACTTAAAGTACTTTAATAATTAGTTTATATCCTACCTTAATAAAGCTGTTTATTTAATAATTATAAAATAATATATAAATATAATATATCTTATACTTTTTATAGAGAACCTCTACTACTTTCTTTATCTCTAGTCTATTATCTAAAATAAGAATATTTATATACCTCTATCTTATAAAAATATCTTTAAAGATAAATTTTATTATATTCTTAGTAGTTAGTATAAATATTATTTATACCTCTATCTATCTAGATAGGGACTTCTATACTATAGCTAAGTAATAGAGATTTATCTTATATCTAGTAATACAGATAATATCTATATACTACTTCTAGATAACTTATTAGACTATATTAGGATTATCTCCTTTTTTAATTAAGTTATTATTACCCTTTAATATATATTATAGGCCTTATACTAGTTAGAAATATCTATATATAAGCTATATTATTAATACCTTATAATTATTATTTAGTAAGTACCTTCTTATCTGTAGTAGCCTAGCTTATTATATATAAAGTTAGAATTCTCTATTATTTTTATTTATTATTAATAACCCTATAAACTAGTTTAAATTTTATAGTATAATAGAATAAAATATAATCCTAAATTAAGAACTTTATTATCTTTTTCTTAAATCTTAAGAATTTAGTCTTATCTATCCTAGATAGTCTTTTTAGTATTATTAGCTATTTTATAATATATAGTAAGTCTTTAATCTATTTCTTTATTTTAATTAAATAGGGAACCTCCTCTTTAATATTAAGATCTACTAATAATATATAGCATATTATATTAAATTAAGTATCTAGAAATTCCTTTATATTATTATTTTCTATCTTTTTAGATATCCTCCATTATAGCTAGTCTTTAAGATAGGCTATCTATAGCTATATTCTTTATACTAAGTATATAATAAACTATAAAATTAAGAAGCCAAATTTATATAATCTATTAGATAATTATTATATTAGGAAAATTAGTTACTATTTAGTTAAGCTATATAACTAAGATTATTATATTAATCTCTAAAATAAAGTAGTATATATTAAATATACTAGACTTAATAAACTATTAATATAGTATATTAGATAACTTAACTTCTTAAATTCTATACTTTTATAAGATTTTAAGTACTATTAATTTCTAGTCTTTTTTATTTAGTAGCTTTATTCCTTTTAATATAGCTATATTAACTAATCTTATTTTTATAGTCTTCTACTTATACATTATATTAAATAATATTATTATTATAAACTTATAAGATTAACCCTCTAAGAAATATATATAATTAATTTATTTATTTATTTTTATAGCTTCTATCTATTATAGATAAAACTATCTTTTATAACTACTCTTATTATTTTCTAATATCTTATCTATACTAAATAAAGGCTAGTTAAATATATTAACCTCCTCTACTACTCTATAATAGTCTTAATTTTTTTTTTTCCCCCTATCTACACTAGATAAAAGCTACTTATTATCTTTCTTATCTAAATTTTATTTACTCTAAATCTATCTTATAGATCTTATTATTAGCTAAAGTCTAATTTATTAATAGCCCCAGCTTCTAGTTTTTCTTATTATACTCTATTAATACTTTATATCCCTCCTTATCTTAAAATATACCTTTATAGGTCTTATTCCTAGAAATTAAAAGAAAGAAAATAGGAATTAAAGTCTTCTACTTCTAGTCTAGAGACTTAATAATAGTCTTAACTAATCTATTCTTATAAGATATATAATATAGCCTTACTTAATATTTAAATAGTTGTCTAAGTGTATAGCTATTTAATAGGGTTATATTAATAATAAAAAAAGGAATATAATATAAGAATCCTTTAATTAAAATAGATATATATTTATAGATACTAAAGAACTTATTTAACCCTTTATTAGTACTCTACATAAAACTATTGTATAATAATATAATAAGGAGCTATAGTTTTATAACTAACTAATATTTAATAATATTAAGCTTAGCCCTACTATTTATTATAACTCTTATACTAAATAATAACTCCCCTTTACTAAGGACTACTATAACTTTTAGAATTATAATAATATATAATATCTCTTCTAGCTTATTCTTTTTATTACTTCTCTCTTAGTAGAAGACATACCTATAAGAATCCTATTTATCTATAAATTAAATCCTTTATCTATTTTATGTACTATAATAGTTACCTTCTAATCCTTAATAGGAAAATAAGGCTTTATATAATATAAGTAATAGAGATCTCTATCTTTTTAAGATAATATTTAGTCTAATAGAAGTATAGGACTAAAATCCCCTTCTTTTAAAAGACTTGTTATTTATAGTTTCTTTTTCTACTTTTTTACTTTAGATCTCTAGATCTTCTATAGAATCTTATCTTTCTATAAGATTTTCTTTTTCTAGTTATTTTAATAGTACTATCTAGCTTTTATTAACTTTATAAATAATAATATCTTCTTAGCTGTAGTATTCTCTATAAATATATTCTAATTTCTTTTTATAGTAGCTTAGCTATAGCTTATAGCTATCTTTATTATTAGAATCTATCTTAAGTACTTAGTTATCATATCTAACCCTAGTATTTAGGATCTCTAATTCTTTAGAGCTATCTAATTCTCTCTTATTATTATATAAGAAAAAATTAGCTCTATATATCTAGTTTTTTCTTTATTATTATTACTATTTATAAATACTCTTTAATCTATTTCTTTATAGACTTATTATTTTAGAATAATAAGAGAGGAAGTCTTTACTCTTCTATAATATATAGTCCTTAGTAACTCTTTTTAAATAGTTAAATAACTCCTTACTTAAGGAACTATTACTAAGCTAAGTAATTTATTTAATAATACTTATCTACTATGAGATAAAATTAATACTAATTTAGATCTAATAGAATATAATCTATACATCTAGTATCTATTATAGAATATCTTAATTCTAGTCCTAGATAACTTACTACTACTCCTAGATCTAGATAGTCTAATATTAGCCTTAGACCTAGATAACCTATTATTATTAATTGTTGAAGGGATGCCTCAGGCTCGGCCGGCCCTACCATTATTCCGCGTAGGGCTAGTATCTAGGGCTTGTAGATAGCTTCACTTCTACTACCTTCCTCTCTAGCTAGTAGCAATATCATTACCTTCATTTATTTAAGCTTCATCAGGTTATAAGCCCTCTTTTTACGCTATTTCATGCATTTTAACCTCCTCTTTTATCTAATGATATTTATTTTATTAATTTTCTATATATTAAATATGTTGCTTAATATCTGATAATAAATTTAATAAGAGTAACCCTCTTATACCAGGAGCTTTTATAGAAGGAGACTCTCTAGTATAAGAAATAAATATAAATTAAGATGAGACCTAGTCTAGGGAATATACTATAATAATAGTGGACTATATACAGGCTATAGAGCTTAAAGATAATTTAATATTAGTTATATTAGCTGATCTTAATAAGAAATTAAAAGGTTGCAAAGACTATAAGAACTAGGTATATATTACTATTACTTAGCTAAAGATATATAATTTAGATATCTTAGTTAAGAAGAAGATTAAATATCCTAACCAGACATATCTAAAGTATAAAATATAGAAGAAAACCTCTTGACTAGTATAAAACTAGCTAATTAATTAGCTAGGAGATAATATTCTTAATATACTCTATATTATAATAGATAAGATAAGGTATATAGATAATATGTAGAAAGCTATTAAGAAGATTATATTAGAATATAGTTACTCTAAGACCTATGCTAATTTCCATATAATAATTAATATAAAAAGATCTAATTTTATAATAATTACTTAATATATTGGTATATTCTATAATAGAGTAGATGCTTATAAGTATTTAGATACCTCTATTACCCTCTATATAATACTCCTTTTAATTAATAAGTTATCTAAGAAACTATCTTTATAGTGTAATACTGTTAAGTATACCTTTATAAAAGAATTAATTAAAGGTATAATAATAAAATAGTTTTATAAATAGTATATAGTAGCTATTAATAAAGGTAATAAGTATAAACTAGTATTTAGAGCTAAAAGCAAAATACTAATATAATCTAGTAATTCTAATAATTCTAATTAATTAAACTAGACTTATGCCAGAGCATCTAGCTCAGATATAATAAATATATCTAATTCTAATATTTTAAATTAATAAATTAAACTTAGTTAAATTATAAGCAAGGCTTCCCCCCAGTAGGGAAAGAATAGTTATAATATATTTATAAATAGAGACTAACTAATAAGTAAGATATAAATAGAAACTATACTTTCTATAGACTAGCTAAGCATAGATCTTCTACTTACTATTACCTTACTAATAAGAAATCTATATAGTTCTATCCTAGCCTAGATATCTAGTATTAATAGGGTCCTAAAGGAAATATAAGAGTAATAAGCACAGCTTATCTAGCAGCTTAGATACTAGAGGACATACTAAAGTAGTACTTAATCTAGGAGGTATAGCTATTAAATATATTAAATCCCCTAAATATACTAATTCTAATAATAAAGAGGTTAAATCTAATTACTATTATATCCTAAATTCTAGTATAACTTATATAATTACTGTGAGAGGTATATATATAATTAACTATTATTAATATAGATAGAATAAGAAAGGCTTTAAATTTAAGACAGTAGAAGGAAGCTATTTAAATATAAATAAAGAAGGTAGGCTAGTTATCTACTATAAAGTTAGTAATACTATTAATAAGCTTATTATTCTATATAAATTTCATCCGCGTGCTATAACTATATTAATCTTAATAAACTAACTTATAGAGCTTAGATTCTATTATAATTTATGTATAAATATACTAGAGTATAAAGATAGGAGCCTCTTTAGGTATACCTCTAAGGAGCTAGAAGTCTCTATCTTAAAGATCCTTAATAGTATAAAATATTTAGCAGAAGCTATACTAATACTATTAGAAGTATACTATTAACTAGTCTACTATAGAAAGTTAAAGCTTAATATTATAATCAAATAAGAGAATCTTAATAGAGATAAGGTTATTAGATTTAATAAGTTTTTATTATAAAGCATATTATCTAGTAAAGTCTAAAAGATATATTTCTTATAGACTAATAGACTAAGTAAAAGCTCTAGGTCTCCTTTAGTATATAGATTTATAGCTAATTAATCCCCTAGAATATATGGATATTATTACTATCTTATTAGTATTAATAATTATTCTAGATTTATATAAATTAAACTCCATAAGTCTAAAGAAAATAAGCTATCTAATTATCTTATTAAATAGAATAAAGAATATAAGCTCCTAACTAGAAAGTATATACTAATTTAGTATATAGATAGAGATACTAAGTCTAATAGGTTTAAAGCTTAGATAAAAGATAAAGGAATTATAATAATTATAATCCCTCCTTATTTACTAGAGATAAATATCATTACTAAGATCTATAAAGGCTATATAAATAGTATAGTATATATAATAATTATTAATTCTAGCTTATTAGAATATCTTTAGCTATATACTATAAAAGCTGCAGTCTATATTAATAATTATCTTATACTAAAAGATAAAGATAAAGCTTTAATTTCTAAATAGAGAAAGGGTCTAGGTATTAGTAACCCCTATCTATCTCTTAACTATCTATAACTATTTAGTATTCCTATATACATCTATATATATAAGGAAGACTATATATAGGCTTATAAAATAGCTCTAAGAGCCTATAAAATATACCTTATTAGATATAAAGAGGACAATAGCTATATCTATCTTAGTTAGATCCTAGATATAAATAAGATTATTTACTCCTGAGATATTACTTTTAAAGATAGGTTTAGTAATAATAACTATAAAGATAGAGGGACTATAGAAAGTATTAGTCTATATCTAAAGCTAGAGCCTATATCTTCTTAGCTTCTATCTAATATTAATATTAAATCTAAACTAGGTTAAATAGTTTATATTATATATAGAATAACTTATTCTAGCTATCTAATACTAGCTATTACTAATAAACTAAGCATCCCTAATTTATTAATTTAAGGATAAGTATAGATAATTACCCTAGATCTTTAGATTACTAGCTCTAATATATAAGTATAAGCAAGCATCTCTATAGATATATAAGCTTAATTAACTACTTAGATAGATATATAAGCTATACTAAGATCTAACTAAACCTTATTACAACCTCCTAAATAAACTACTTAAATAGCACTTCTTCTAGATAAACTACTAAGACATCCTATAATAGTAGAGTTACTAGAAGAGTATATATAAACTAAAAGAGAGAGGAAATAAGTATATTTTAAAGACTAGAATATTAAAAGAAATCTAATTAATCTACTAGTAGTGCTTACTCTAAGCTAGAGAAGATATTTAGATAGATAAAATACTAAGGAAAATCAGTAATATATCTATAAATCTATTAAATTATCTAATCTAATTATTTAAGATAAATATATACTGAGATAGACAGTTAAATATAAAGATTCTTTTAAAATACTAGAATAGGAAATACTACAGGTACTAAAGCTAGAAAGATTAGTATCTATTTCTATCAGATTACTATTAAATAGATCCTAGTTATATATATTATACTCACCCTCTAGAGTATCTAAGTAATTAAATAAAGTAAAAGTACTATAATATATCTACTTAATAAATTAAATTTACTAAAGCAGAATAGAAGTATAAGCTCTTAGAGAGTATAATTTCCTTTAATAAGGATTTAAATAAAATTATTTAACTTCTGCCATCATTTAGTTACACTTTTTTATTAATATCTAACTATAATAATAATATTATTAGCTTTAGATATATAGTAATTCCACACAGGCTAATAGCTTATAATATTAAGATCTCTTAAATATATAAGGAAGTAATAGATAGTCTTTTTAAATATTATTAAGAGTCTGCAATGCATATATAAATTAATAAGCTCTAAGAATAGAAGGTATATAAATTAGTTCTATATCTAAAAGATAACTCTTATATACTCCCTAGAAATAGGTATATAATCTAAAACTAGATATAAATAACTATATACTAGATTTCTATACTAGATAGATTATTTATAGAAATTATTAGAGGCCTAGACTAGACTACAATATTATCTATAGACTAGTAGTTATTAAAGTTATAATTAAACTCCTCCTAACCCTTATTATAATATAGAACCTTAAGGTTGAGTAGGTAGATATAGTAACTATCTATTTATATATCTAGCTTTTTTAAAGATATACTATTTATATAAGATAGCTGACTAGTTTTAAATAGAAAGGGAAAGTCTATTATATACTTAAGGCCTTATATAGATTAAAGCAATCAGCATTCCTTTAGAATAAGAAATTCAATAATAGTATATACTTAATAGAGTTTAAGTACCTTATAAAGGATCCCTATATCTATTAGCACAGTGATAATAAATATTTACTAATCTATATTAATAATATACTACTTATATCTACTACTATAGATGATATTAAGCTTATTAAAGGGCAGTTAGCAAATCTTTTTATAATTAAGCTATTATACTTCCTAGGCTGTAGGATTATAAGAGATAGGGAATACTATATAATTATAATATTATAAAATACTTATATTCATAAGATACTAGCTAAACCTTATATATAATAATGCACTAGCAACTATATACTAATATAGCTAGGCTAGAAGCTATATTATAAAGATAATAAAGTAAATCTTTTACTAGATAATCTATATAAATTCTAATAGTATATTAGACAGTTAAACTAGCTTAGTTAGAAGACTTGACTAGATATAGCTTATGCAATGTACCAATTCTAATTAGAAGTATTAAAGCTAGATAAATCTAATACTTTAGGTATTAAAGGTACTTTCTAATATCTATATAAAAATATATATAGAATTAAATTAGGAAGCAATCTATCTAAAGGCCTAGTTAGCTATATTAATAGCTTATTCTAAGACTATCTTAATAGATAATCTATAGAAGTATATATCTTTTACTATACTAGTACTCTAATTAGCTAGTATTTAAAAAAGTAAACTATTATAGCATTATTAAATATAATATGTGAATATATTACTTATAATGCTACTTTTAAAGAGGTGATTTAGCTAAGGAAACTACTAAAAGCTTTATACTTAGAACTAATAGATAAGGCTATTTATATCTATACTAACAGTAATAATACTTTTAATATTATATATAAATAAGGTTTCTAGCCTTCTATATATTAGCTAGCGAATAGAGACCTTTTTAATAAAAGACTAAATTAAATAGGGTATTATTAACCTTATACTTATTAATAGTAAAGAGAATCTAGTAGATAGCCTAACTAAAGTGCTTTTAGTAGCTAAATTTAAAGTATTTTATACTTACTTATATCTAGTTAAGGTTAATATAATTAATAAAGAACAGGAGGAGGAGAAGATTTAAATACTATCTAACTAGCGAGTAGCTCTCTATATTACCTAATTAGGAAGTTATCTTAGCTTTATGTATATTAGCTACATCACTAAGAGGCCTTACCTAGGGGGATATATTAAAGGGATGCCTTAGGCTCAGCTGGCCCTACTATTATTCTGCATAGGCTAGTATCTAGGGCTTGTAGATAGCTTTGCTTCTACCACCTTCCTCTCTAGCTAGTAGCAATATCATCACCTTCATTCGTTTGAGCTTCATCATTAATAGATCTAGATATCCTATTAATACTAATAGATCTAAGTAGCCTATTACTATATATAGATCTAGATAACTAATATGTATATTCTTTATATCTAATTATTTTATAGGTTCTATATTACTTCAGTAAAGCTTCTTAAATTACTTACCAAGACTCTTCTCTATTAATTTAACTAGTTTTATAGCTATTAATACTAACTAGCTACTCTAAATAAAGCTAGACTTTAGAGGCACTAATTTCTTCTTCATATATCTATTATTTAATTTAATTAGAATAATACTCCCTTTAGAATTATTCTTCTTATACTCTTTTAGTAGATTATATTTAGTTTTAGTAATCAAATCTTACCTAGCTTTTATAATACTATATTTATATAGAATAAATCACTAACTACTTCTATTATCTTAAAGTAGACTATTATTCTAGGCTTATTAATATTAAATTCTTTCTTTCTAAATAGCTCTATCTATAGAGAGGGTAAAAATCTTTAAATAAATATTATAGTATATATATACTTATTAAGCTAACCCTTCTTTTTAAGCTTTCTTAATACTAAATAGAACTAGTAAATATATTTACCTATAGGATCCTATCCTATTTAGTTTTAACTAAACTATTAAATTATTAGAGATTAAAGATTGATCTTCTAAGCCTAGTTAGTATCTATATATTTATTTATTAATAATCTTTTTATAGCTCTAAAGTTCTTCTTCTTATACTCTAGAAGGCTCTCTATTTATATTTTAATAGTAATACTATAATATTTAAATATATACTATAACTTCTTCTCTCTATTTAAGATAAAATACTTATAGAAGAAACTATCTAAGACTTATAAAAAGTTAATTATATTATTACTACTAAAGTATAGAGTTCTAATAATATTAGTAATAGATATATTAAATTATATAACCTCTTTATAATATTCTTTCTCTTTATCTTAACTAATATAATAGAAGACTATTCTAGGGCTAGGCTATCTCTAGAGCTATTAATAGTGGTAGTAAAGCTCTCTCTAGTAAAAGAGATATTTTTAGATATCTTTTAAATATTAATAGATATTATAGTTAGTATTTAGATAGTTAGTAGTAAAAAATTCCTACTTGATTAATAGAATTTAATAGCTTTTCTAATAATTCTAAAGCTAGTTATAAAATATTATTAGAAGTAATATTACCCTTCTCTATTTCTCTATTTTCCTTACTAAAATTTTATACTATCTTATACTTTTATTTTTCTCTTAGTACTAGACTTTAATATTCTTTATTGATATTCTTATTATTATCTCTTTTTTTTTTTAGATACCTTAGTTCTTTAATAAAGGGCTAGACTTACTTCCTTATTTCTTTACTTTCAGCTTATTATATACTTACTTAACTATTTTAATGCTTTTCTCTATCTTAATATTATTCTATTTATTCTATCTAGGTATTTCTATCTTTCCTTTAGCTGAGCTAGTTAGCTAAATCCTAGAGTTATTAGACTTTTTATATTTTTATTATACTTAGCTTATAACCCTTTTTTAGATAGCTATCTATAGCTACTATATAGATTCCTTATATTTAGCTCTAAATATATAAGAGATACAGCATAGTACTTTAAAGAGTAGGTTAAGCTAAGCTATAAATAGAAACTATAAGTAAGATTATATATAGACTAGATAAAGGTATAGCTAAAGAAAAGATAGCCTTAATATATTTTATAGTATTTAGATTAAACTAAAGATAGTATATTATAGCTAAGAATATAGATAGATATTAAAGCAGTCCTTCATCTATATAAAGATAGCTTTACATACCCTTATTATACTAAAATAGGCAACCAAACTAAAGAAACAAATACAGCATAATTTCCCCACTACATTAGCACTATATTCTTTCTCTTTAGATTCTTAAAATAATAAAATATAATATTATTCTAGATTATAATTTATTATAACATATTAATTTTCTTATAAATTAGATTATAGGATAAATAATTATTAAAAAATATAAAAATAAATATTGTACTATTTATCTGATTAGTATCTAGTTTAAGATTAATACTAATAATACTAATAATTCTAATTTAAAAAGTTTTATTAACTTATCTTTATAAAATAGCTTAAATATATTCTTTAAAAAAATAATGATGAGCTCAGTTATATATTATTTATATACTTAAGGAGTATTTAAATAAATTATTAAAACTATATTAGTTAAGTCCTTTTCTTACTTAGTATAAAGATATATTTAAACAAGAGTCAGTTCTAGGATTATCTCTAAAATACTTAATTAAATATTATATTAATACTAGAGATATTTTTCTAGTTAATATTAATATTTATCTATAGATATCTAAGAAGGTCTATAAGATAAAGAAGTTAAAAAATTATTTAAAAAAATAATTATTTATTCTTTAGCTAGTACTTAGGGAACCCTATTATAATTATCTCTAAATTATTATAATAATAAATAATACTTTTATTAACTACTACTTACTAAATAAAATAATTATAAAAAATACTTATCTATTATTATAAATTTAAGAACGTTTAAATTAAGTAGATTATATTAAGTACCTTTTAAAGTTTAACCTTCTTATTAAATATTAATAATACACTTAAAATTTTTTGTTTAGATAAGATAGTATTTTATTAGCTAGGCCTATATTAGGTATATTAAATCCTTAATAAAGATTTATATATACTTAAAGAACTTAATAAAGCTATCTTCTATATAATAGTCTATAGTAATTAGCTAAAATATTTCTTTATCTTTAAGAGATTAGATAAGGTAGGAATAATACTAGTTTAGTATTTATGTTATGTGTCTACATGATACTTGCCTAGTGTATTACATGATACTTATACTCTTAGATAGCTAGGTAATTAGCTTATATTTAGAGGAATATAATCATCTTCCCCTATATCAGTATAGCCTATAATAAGAGCTACTAATAAATAGTAGCATATCCCTAGTTTCTTAGGGATTAATTTAGATTAATCTAATTAATTAAATATATTATTTTAATCTTAATTTTATTAATAAATAATATTATAGTAGTTTATCTATACCTATTAATTTTTCTTCTTTACTTAATAGAATCTATATTAAGCCCCTTACTACTTTCCTAATAGAGAAGTTAATATAACTATAGCTTAGAATTTAGTTATATAGTAATTAATAAACTTACTAACATCCTTATAACCTCTCTTACTTAAATCTATTAAAATTCTATTAATTCTCTTTACTTTATTATTATTTAATCTCTTATTTATTAAATTATCTAAGTATTATTACTTTTTTATATTATCTATATTTATTATTAGCTCTAAAAAGTTTTATCATTAAATTCTATACTATTTCTGCTATTTCTATTCTTTAAGTTATTAAATTATTATTATACTTATTAAATAATTATTAATATATTTATCTATATAATTAAATAGATTGTCTATATATTAATTAAAAAGTCTATTCTATAATTAATAATTTTAATAAATAGCTAATTATATCTGCTATATAAATCTAGTATTTAAAGAGATAAGGTAGTATTTAATTTTAAAAGATCTTAATATAAATATAATTACTTAAGTAGTTTATCTCCTATAGTATTAGAAATACCCTAAAAACATTAAATTTCTAAATAACTAGATATATATATAAGTAATACTTAAAATAGTTATTAAATAATTCTTAAGATAGTTAGAATTTCTATAGGATAATTAGTAATATATTATATACTATAATATCTAGTTATAGAATAATAGCTAGGTAATAAAGAATCCTCTTAGAAGACTATAAACTTATACTCCTCTAATACTATATTATCTATCTTTTATTAAGAAGAATATGCTTTTTAATATACTATTAAAGAATAATAATCTAGCTAACTTACCTAATTTACCTATTATAGAGGATAGAATAGATAAATTTAATATCTCTCTAGATTTTATAGAGTAGCTAGATAAGCTTAACCTTATAAAACCCTTTAATAACTATTAGAGATAATTAGTATTAATATTATTAACTAGGATTACTAATATTATTAGAAGTAGAATATCTAAGAAGTATTATAAGGAGCCTATTATCTAAAGATCTATTAACTATTAAATTATTAATAATAACTATAGTAGGACTAGAAATAGATCTAAATAATAGCTTAAATCTTATCTTTACTAATAAATAAAGAGACTAGCTTAATACTCTTATATAGTAGTCTTTAGTAGATAGTTATAGTATTAATATAAGCTTTTATTGATATTTAGCTTAATAATAAGTAGATGGGAATTCCGGCTATTAATATAATTAATAAAAGAGATACTAATTAATATTATTTAGAAGATAGTAGCTATAGTTAATACTATTAATATTCTATAAATTAAGATAGATAATAAAACTACAATAATAATAATTCTAGTAGCTTAAATATAATAGAAATAATAATCTTCTATATCTATATTATAATAGTACTATAAGAAGCTTTTATAGAACTAACTATTAAAAGAGATAAGTAGTAATTAATATCTAACTTATTAATTTCTTCTATTTAGATACACTCTTTTTATAGGATAGAAATAAAATTCTTAATAAAGATAATAAGTTATTTTACTATTCTATAGTAGCTTTTATTAACTATCTATAAATGGCTTACTAATCTAGATTTATTATAAAGATTAGTTAGAATCTTAATATATACTTTAGAGATAAGGTATTAAAATAGTAAAATTCTAATATTAATAATATTATAAGATATACCTTAATATACTTAACTTATATAGAAGACTAGTATAATATTTTATAGAAATAATTTTAACTACTACTAAGCTAAGTAAAGTAAAGACTAGATAATATCTATTATATTATAGTAGATATTATTACTAAATATCCTCTATCCTTATATATAGTATCTATTATATCTCCTATAAAATAATATAGAGAAAGTAACTTGGAGTTTCTACTAGTTCTTAAAGTATAGAGAAATTTAGATATATCTTTATAAGAATATATTAATAAGCTAAATAAAAAGACTAATATAGTAGATTTTATATTAATTTTAAATAAGAAGTAAACTAATTAGTTAAACAAATTTATTAGTATAACTTATGTTATATTTCTATATAGTAAGCTACTTAGAATACTCCTTAAGAAGGTTTCTATAAATAATATCCCTAGACTTAATAGATAAGAAATTCCTATTTTATTCTCTAAAATATAAATCCCTAGTTTACTCCTTAAAATAAGTATACTAGCTATATATATCTTAATATCTATTAAGTATATAGTTCTATCTCTACTTCTAACTATAAAAACCTTAATTAATATTATAGTTTAAGAAATATAAATTAACAGCAACCCTAGTAACAGGAATTCTATTATAAATGTTAGGACTATAAGAATAAGGCTAATAAACTATCTTAGAGAATATTAGTTTTACCTCTAATATGGACCGAAGTATATAATTCCCTATACTATCTTAAAAAGATTTCTAAAACTATAAAGGTTATTAGAATTATAGTTTTATCTAGAGACCTAGAGTATATTTTAGAAATAAGTATAAATGTATTAAATCTAACTTAACTAAATATTTAATTAGTAAGACAGAATTCCCCTAATATAATAAGGCTAAGTTTTAACTACCTAATTACTATAATAATAGAATAATAATTATTAGAAGATAGAAGCCTACTTTATAAGACTAATATAATATAGTAATTATAAATAGGAATTTCTATCTAATAATATATTTTATATATATATTATAGACTATAAGGATATTGTAATTTTAGCTTATCTTTATATCTAAAGTATAAAAATATAAGAGATAGCTTTCTAAATCTACTTAAAGTTAGTTCTTTAATAAATAGTAAACTCCTTATAGAAGATACTATTAGCTAGCTTATAAATATTCTTATTAATATTATTATTTACTATCTAGTTAAGAAAGGCTATTTAATCTTTTAATAAAGCTTAAAAGTCTAGTATACTAGATAGAGAGATTCTAAATTTTATTACTAGCTCTATATTAATTTTTAAGCTCTTTAATAGAAGCTATAGATCTAGCTATTATTATTCTTTATAATCTTAGTTAGTAGATTATATTATTATCTCTAACTATTGGTATTATTAGTATAAAAGTGGTTTCTTATAAAAAGGATGTAAGATTAATATATTTAATATAAAAAAGGACAAATTTATACAAATCTTAAATCTTCTAATAAAGGAGATAGTAAGGAAAGTAATACTTAGTTTTATATAATAATACTACTTATAGTTTTAATAATATAATAGTATCTTAAAAGAAAACTAAATATAGAGAGGAGAGGAAGAAAGTATATCTATAGTAGGAGAAGATATATAAATAAGTAGAGGACTAGTATAAACTAATTAAATACCTCTAAAGGAGTAAGTAGTCTAGAAGGGTAGAAAAGCTTAGGGCTATAATATTAGATAGAAGTATGGTAATGGATCATCATAGTAAAAACTTATTTATTTTTTAATATCTATTAGTTAACTAATCTTTATTGATTTTAATTATCCATTAATATATTATATATATTAATTTTGAATATTAATTATTTAGATAACTTACATATTAACTATCTTAAATAAACTAGTCTAGTAATATCTTTTATTTATTAATAAAGAATGCTCTAAATTACTAACTCTTTAGTTTAAAATAAGATTATAAAAATTGACTTATTCTATCCTATTATTCTATGTCTATAAAAATAAATAGTAATTATATTAAATTATTATATTTAACTTCCAATATCTCTAAATAATAGTTAAATTTTATAGGAGTTTAGTATTCTATAGATAAGTAACCTAGTAAGACTCTTAAGGGTAAAGTTCCCTCTAGATATAGAAGGATATAATATTGATAAATATACTATATAGTATTATTAAATTTATAATACTATATAGAGATAGTTATATATATTATTAATATATACTTAATTAATTTTTGTCTATATTTATTTTATAGCTTAGATAGAAGTATAAATATAAGAGAGAGTTCCCTTAATATTAATAAGGTATATATAAGGTCACTAGTAGCCTATCCCCTACCCTTATATAATTTAATAGGTCTACCTCTACTACAGTGAACATTATTCTAATAGATATCCTTATATACTCCTATAGATCTACTGAGGCCATATAACATACCTTTCAATATCATAATAGTGCAGAAGGTTTAGACATGGAAGATTTAAGTCTATATATTATATTATATATCCATTTATGTTTTGCCAAGAATTCCATAACATAGTGACTAGTTCTTCTTGCTATAGCAATATATATATGGTTATCCTACTTTATTCACACTGATACTACTGCATCTTTACAGTATGAGTCCCGCCTTTAACCCCAACATGATAGATAGGTACAGATGGCTACTAGCCTGCCTACCCTCATACAATTTAAAGGCACTACCTCAACTACAATGACCGTTATGATAATATATATTTGGCTAATAATACTAGAGAGATAATGTTATATGGAGGACGGCGTGGGATCAATAAGAGACACATGATCAAGGTTGGAGAGAAAGGTTGCCTAGGATCAGAGAAGACAATGAGAAATGGGGGTTGAGTATCTATAATCAGCTGGTAGGGGCCAAATAGAATGACCATTTGACATCAAGGACATGAAGTAGAAAGATTACTACAAATTTAGCACATACCAAACAGCTGTCAAGACCATGACCAGGTGTTGCTTCAGGGCTCTTGCAACTCCTGCTGATACGCCGTCCGCTGAGCTTACCGACGGCACTGTCGTTGAAGATGCACCTGTCGGCGCCCCAATTCTTGCCCCAGATCCATCAGCTACAACAGACCTAACCGGATGAGTAACCGGGGTGGCACCAGGAACGGAATCAGTTCCAACGCCAATTTCCAGAATGTGGTCCTTAGTCGAGTTGAAATTGGTGTTGGCGATAGATATCTCATTGTTGGCTATGTCATATACGACATATGCACTGCGCAAGAATGTGTCGCCAAGAACCGCAGTACTGTCTCCGGCAGGGACAATCCCAAAGATACACGCACGTGCACCATCCCGGAAATGAAGATCGCCCGCGTCAAGGAGAAGTTCGTCAATCAGAACTGTGATATTTGGGGATGAAAAAGTATATGTTATTTTCATGTTCTTTCCCGCCAAATTGCATGGCAGGTAACCGACCCCGCTCGAAGGTTCATATGCGACGTTGAGATCACCATATATGGCCTCAACGATGGGGTCAGGAAGATAGGTCAAAGAGCTGCCGGAGTCGAGTAGTACCGCCGCCGGTAAGGCATCTGACGAGTAAGTTCTATGGTGCGAATCCGAGTCGAACGCAACTCCAGTCAACGCGATCACAAACTCCGAGTACCCTCCGTTGACCTTTTGTATGGGCAAAGTCTGCAGCTCTCCGACATACTTTGCTGTATTGACACCCCCAAATAATATAGATCCCGTGTTCGATTCAAGGTCATTTAGCCAAAGGCTGTACGCGTTGGATTTGATCAATCCCTGGTCGACCATCGCTCGCGGGAGGTTTGGATAAGCGTCTTGGCCGTACCGACCCACCTGAACCTCATTCGATGGGTAGCCAATTCCTAGCACGCCCTCTATACCCAAATGAAACAGCATTAGTTCTCT
>JAABUG020098548.1:0-46178 GCA_011319215.2 Scortechinia acanthostroma
CCATCATGGACACATTCATTCCTTGACCAGCCTTCCATACTCGTTAGCAAATTTATCTTGCAGAACTTAGGATCGCACATACCTTTGGACTATGTGTATGACAAGCTGAGGTAGATCGACTATCAGCAAGTTTCATCTACTGCTCAAGGATCACATACCATCTCCCACAATAAACACCCTATTGATCCCCTTCGAGTCTTTGACGGTGAAATTGTCCGTGACTCGCTGACCGATCTGGTACGCAGCCCACCAGTCGACTGCGCCGTCTTCCTTAGGTCGAATATAGTACGGCTTGAAGGCCTGCGCCGCATGCCGAAAAATCGATTCCTGGTCCACCTTGCTCCTGCGCGCGCGTGCATCTGCCTTGGATTGAGAAGTGGTCCCGTTGACCGGCTTCTGATCCTCTTCAGGAGGTGTCTCTTCCGGTACTTGAACATAGAGACGAGTCAGGTAATCGCCCGTCGCGATGCGCTCTCGCGGAATGACCATGACAGACCCTGCGGGTGAATGGATGGCGCAGCGTCTTCGGATATCGGGAAAGTCAGTGTCGATTACCAGATCCACCACGCCCCAGATATGGTCCATCGACTCGCCGAGCAGCTTGAGTCCCATGCAGCGCCGGACGACCGAGTGGGCACCATCCGCGCCTACCAAGTGTTTTGAGCGGATTATGCGGCGCGTGCCGTCCGTCTCGACCTCGGCAACGACTGGGAACTCAGCATCGCCAGCCTCGTCGATCTTGACGTCCACGAGCTTGGTGTTCCGCTGTACGCCTCTTTTCGAATACCGAAACAGATCTGTCTCCAGGATCCGCTCAATGCGACCCTGGTGGATTGTGACTTCATGTTGAAAGCGGCATGGCACAGCCACGTCAGGAACGATCGACGTCCTCTCAATCACCTTCTCCTTGTCAGGCGACGGATTCCAGAACGCAACCTCTTCCATGTGACAGCCATCGTTGAGAATCTCATCCGCAAGCCCCAGAGATTTGAGGACTTCGAGCGTGCGGGGTTGCAGGCCGTCCGCCTGGCCGGATTTCAGCGTGCCTGGTTTCGCGTCTATACAGAGCAGAGAGTCATCGCTGAGGCCGTATCGTGCCAGAAGCAGGTTTAGCATCAGCCCTGCTGGACCAGCGCCGACAATGACGACTTCATATTTCTCGGCTCCCTCAGGTGGTGTAAATGGTGGGGAAAAGCGGGGAAGTGGAGGGGCGAAGGAAGGCAGAACGCGCAGTTCACGGGACGAGGCAGTGTATTCGGTGAATACAGGCATAGTTGGAATTGAAAGAGTGCATTCAAGGTAGAATGGTGATGTCAAAATCGAGAAGATGCTTGTGGACAAGAATGGGTATTGATTGCGACCCGTCTAATGCGCAAACAGTCAGATAAGTAAATTTCTTTGCGGAGTTCCGGAGAAAGACCTCTTAAGTCGCGGCCAGCTCAATCGGCAGTCGATTGATCCTTCATAATAATGTTGCCCCTGATTCCATCATTGTTTTGACAAGTATGTTCGGAAATACGGTGGATGGTTAGAAGGCGGGTGGAGGTGGGAAAGGATACCTTGAACGAATAGTATGCCCCACAGCCACACAGAAGGAGCTGACAAGATGATTACATGAATCTCACCAATCTCTGATCAATTTCCGATCGGCTTATCTCTTTCTGATCAAGACGGTTGAGATCCACTATCGTTCAACGGTGGACTCTCAGTGCGGGGCATTCATTCCTCCCAACTATGTTAGTCAACATAAACATACAACAAATGACAGCTTCCAAGGATCCTTTCGGAGTCTCGTCCCCTCAGGAGACTGAGAATCCACTACAAAACACATCTAGGATCATCTAAATCATGCTTGGAAGTAGGCCACATTGCCCCTCCGACGGCATCGCACGCTCAACCTGCTCTCTCGAAGCCCTGACCCAAGTCTCGCCCTAACCCCATCGTCCCCTTTGGCTCGCTTCCTCCTCCCAGAAAGCCTTATATTCATCTTCCCAGAAAAGCAACGTATCCCCTCAGCAAACCCACACAGGATAACAACAAAGTGCTCACGGTCACAACACTTACACCTCTCATCCAGTCGAGATCCAGCTCAGCTCCACAGACCCATCCGCCAACCCCTCCACGAGCTGCTCTGGCTTGACGCGTAGAGTGCCTCAATCATAAAATCAATGGATACATGCAGGAGACAGGTTCTGGTTCTGAAGGATGCGGGCTCGCCTACATCAATCCTAGGCGCGGAGATAGAGTCTGCCCAGGTCGTCGAGTTTGCCCGTTCCCCTTCATAGGAAGGGTGAGTACTAGTCTAGTCACGAGGCGGTCGCCTGAGGCTGTCACAAAGGTGGTCAGTTCGGGGAGGAGCTGTGCCAAGCTTTGGATGGTAGTGTGGAGGGGTAAGGAGGAACAACGGTCTAGATGATCGGTTAGTCGAGGTATCCAGAGCACGCTGTATCAGCTACAATCCCACAACAGCAACGCTCAATATGGACACCCAGGAATCTCAAATCCGCAGCCCTCAACAATAGTTGGCTGGGATTCCTGAGCCGGAACCCCGCATTCTACCATGTCCGGTGTGGGGGATAAAGTTTATACCAAGGGGGAATCCCGATTGTACTGCATCCATGATGATATCGACAACGGAATAACGGATATCCAGTACCTGCAAGTACAGCATCATGGTGGCCTAAGGCAGGTAAAGAGACGCTTCTACTTCCGGAAAATGGTTACTTGTCGAATGGATGCATGATCACTCGTCATACTTAATCTTGGGGTTTCTCCGCCGTGACCAAGTGTCCGTGCATTGGCATGTGGCTTGTCCAGGATTTGGGCGGCTTGATTCCGCGGTCGTCTGATACGTCAGTTGTGCATGGCCCCGTATCTACGGGGGTTTTCGGTTGGGGCCCGGCATATCCATGGTGCACCGCAATGCAGCATTACCAGCACGTCGATTTGGTCGAAGTTGCAAGCCATGCGCAGCAAGGGAATCACAGATGAGTCCGGGATATAATCCTCCTTGGATATTGAAGCTTCCATCTGTTCAACTCACTAACACTGGGGGTCATAGAGTGGGTCTCAGCTGCTCAACAGTCGGTTCCTGTCAGTTCAGCTTACTGAAACAAACGCGGCCGAGTGTCCTTCGGTTAATCTGCGAGCTGCTTTCTAATACGGTCCCAAACATCAACATCGCCAATCCACTCCTTAAAGCTTCTTACCCCGCAAAATGGAGTGCAGGGCCAACCCGGCCAACCACCAGAGTCTCGGGAGTGGGGGAAGGGGGAATCCCGACACTGGAGCACGTAATCCGCATCCGCAAGCGAGGGTAGATCATGAATCATTCTACCTTTGTCTGTTAGGCCGGTTACACGGCAAGGGCATTTTCTCATGGGCCAGAAGCGAATATGTAATCCTCCCCGGTTCTATGTTCGCTTGAGCGGATATTGGCGTCCCAACGGGGAGGAATACGGAGATTCGTAGTCTGTAGTCCATGAGAATGGCAGTTGGGAAAAGGGAGCACGAGATGAGCGATTCCGAAAGGCAAATCTCCCCGGTCTTTGGTCTGGTTTGAGTGTGCTCGTATCCGTCCTGTATCCTCGGTTGTTTGTTATATAGTCTGCGTGACTGTAGCTTTAACGCCTAGCCAGCTATTCGTACAACTTGCTCCTAGTACTGCATCTTGACTTCGTTGTTCCTCTATACTCACCTTTCTGAAATAACTCTGTGTTCCTCGCGCATTCACATATACAATCAATATGAGACGTTTATTTTTTGGCAGCACTCCCAAGAGCCAAGCGGCACGACCTGTCCTCAGCAGTCCCAAGAGCCAAGAGGCACGGCCTGTCCTCAGCAGTCCCAAGAGCCAAGAGGCACGGCCTGTCCTCAGCAGTCCCAAGAGTCAAGAGGCGCGACCTGTCGACGACAAATGGATCGTGGAAGAGCGTTCCATCGACGAAGCCCGTCCTCTGAGAGTCGTTATCATTGGATCAGGCATTTCCGGAATCATTGCCTCCATTCGCTTCAGACAACGGATCCCCAACGTCGATCTCTGCGTGTATGAGAAAAATGAGGATATCGGGGGCACATGGTTCGAAAACAGATATCCCGGCTGTGCATGTGGTAAGGCTTGTCATCTGCTGCGAGAGTTGTCCCGCGCCAATGAGGCCGACGCTTACGATGTTCGCAGACATCCCAGCCCACACGTATCAAGCTACCTTTGAGCCAAACAAAGAATGGTCGACATTTTATGCTGCCGCTCCGGAGATCCACGCGTACTGGAAACGTGTGGCTGAAAAGTACGGATGCATGAAGTATGTCAAGCTGAAGCAGCAAATCATTGAAGCTGTCTGGGACAACACGAAGAGCAAGTGGCAATTGAAGGTGGGTCCCATACCTGGCCGCTGGACAGTCGGTATTGACATTGAACGCAGGTTCAAGACGTTCAGACAGGCTCTGTATATTCGGACGAATGTAATATATTGATCTCCGCAACTGGTGCACTGAACTCGTGGAAGTGGCCAGATATCCCGGGCCTGCACGACTTCAAGGGCAAGCTTCAGCATAGTGCCCGTTGGGATGAGAGCTATGATTATACCGTGAGTCACCCCTGGACAGTCGGGAAAAATGTAAGCTGAGACTTGGATAGGGAAAAAGAGCCGCGGTGATAGGAAATGGATCGAGTGGCATCCAGATCGTTCCTGGCATGCTGCCAAAAGTTGCCCATATCGACCACTACATCAGGGGGCGGACATGGGTTTCCCCGACCTTTGCCCGCGAACATGTGGATAAAAGAGGTGGAGCTGAACTGGAGAACTGTTTGTCAACTCATCCAGTCATGCAGTATTGGCAGACACTGACGTTGGAATAGTCTCGTTTAGTGCAGAAGAGATTGAAACATTCAAGAAGGACCACAGCGCTTACCAAAAGTTCCGCAAAGGCGAGTTCTTCCCGTTGAAGATCCATGAGCATCGGTTCTAATTCTATGGCAGAAATCGAACTCCAGCTGCAATCGGTCCACGGCGTGACGCTAATTGGCACACCTGAACAGATCGGCGCGAGAGAGGTCTTCTTACAGAATATGAAGCGCCGACTATCGAGGAAACCCGAACTGTGCGAGAATTTGATCCCCTCGTTTCCTCCTGTTTGCCGACGGCTCACTCCCGGCCCGGGATATCTCGAGGCCTTGACAGACGACAAAGTGGACGTCATCACAAGCAAGATCGTCAAAGTCGATGCAGAGGGCATCATCACAGCAGACGGACAACATCATCCCACGGATGTCCTTGTCTGCGCAACCGGATTCGACACCACATTCACGCCGAGATTCCCTATCATCGGACGCAACGGTGTCACTCTAGCCGACCGCTGGCAAAAGACACCAGAGACGTATCTTTCGTTGGCAGTTGATGGATTCCCAAACTATTTTGTCTGCCTGGGGCCAAACGCGGCACTAGGCGAGGGTAATCTGTTGCTTCTAGTTGAGAAGGAGATTGACTACTTCACGCTCTGCGTACAGAAGATGCAGCGTGATAACATCCGAGCGATGAGTGTGAAAAAGGAAGCGGTAGAGATGTTTACTCGCCACTGTGACCAGTATTTCTCGAGGACGGTGTTCAGCGAGAAATGCCGGAGCTGGTACAAGGGAGGGACTGAGGATGGCAGAGTCACTGCATTATGGCCCGGTGAGTTCTCTTGATGAACAACTGCCGCATTCGCATCACTGACGAGCCGCAGGTTCCTCGCTTCATTCAATGAAAGCTCTTGCGTATCCTCGTTGGGAGGATTACACCTACGACTATGTTAATGACAATCCGAACGGCTGGATTGGAGACGGCTGGACGGAGAACGAAAAGTTGAACAAGATCAACGTGGATTATCTGAACGATGACGAAGTTGATTTTCCAATAACTGTCATTGCGGTATCGGATAAATGAGCATGATCATCCTGATAGTCCACTTGTCAGCCGTGACATTGGATAGCTTCCTTGAGATTATATGAGTATCAGTAGCAGTCTGTGATAATCGAAATACAATACCACCAGGCCAAAGATAGCGTAATGGTGTATTCTCCTGACAGATACCTTGGCAATAGTGTTTGGACCAAGCTTAAAGAGGCATCCGGTGTACCAGAAAGTGAGGAGAAACTGCCAGGGAAAGACAATTACCGGTTTCCGAAGGAAGGACTCGGTGCTCTTCTAAGTATTAATATCTCTTGAGCGATTGGACCAGGTTCGCGGGGGATTCACCCTGTATTTCGGTTTGGACTCTGTACTGTCATGATATTACATACGGTTATTCCCGGGTTGTCAATGTCATGGTACTCCGGTAACTGTACGGAGTAAGTTCACAGGATACTTGGTTCAAGGTGGAGGGGAAAATGAAATACGTAGTTACTGGGAGGAATTGAGGACTTGAAGTAGCATTCTTTTGGACAATAATGGTTATTAATTAACAGTATGATGGATCCTCACTACTAGTCCTACTTTAGTCAGTGAGTAGAGAATGAGCGCATCATAGGTCTATCCTCTGCAGTAACTAACTCCACCTCCTTCTTCCCCCTCTAAATTTCCCTCCCCTCTCACTTTACCCCAGACTTCCTCCCCATCCTTGAGCTTCTCCCCGATGCGCGCCAACCATTCTCCTCCATTATGAAGCCTGATTCCGACAAACATTTTCGTTGCACCATCTGTCAGCGAGGTTTTACACGCATTGATCATCTGAAAAGGCATCATCTTCGCCGTATGTGGTTTTGCGCCCGTTCAGCTCTCCCTTGCCGCTCCGATCGCAGGATCTCGCTATACTGTCTGAACAGTTTGACTGACTCGCTGGAATAACTTCTTAGATTCCGGAATCAAACCTTACTCTTGTGTCTTCTGCAATGACTCCTTTGCTCGTTGGTACGCTGTCTTCTGTGATAGTCTCAGTGCCAATTGCGGTCGCCGCTTGGCACATCCTTTGCCGTTCTGCTCGCTTGGCCTCGACGCTAACATTGCCTTGATCATGCTGTAGCGACAACCTTCGTGACCACTACTCAGATTGTCCTAAAAGGGGCGACCGGCAGATCCCCGATACGGGACAGCGAGGGAGAAGACGACATGCTTGCCAATCGGTAAATCAACACTGCTGCTGATTGCATGGATGGCCGCTAATCACCCGCCTTAGTGCACGTCGATGAAACTGCGGTGCGACGGATCGAATCCCTGCAGCTCTTGTCAGAAACGAGGCATCGAATGCAACAACGAGCGGAAAAAGCAAGGATTGAACCAAGGAAATGATTCAGGTATGGCCTGGCTGTGCATGCGTACGTCGCAGTTGTTGACTTTCTTGTCCTACCGTGCAGACACCTTGACAGAGAAGCGCGAAGACTACGAGCAATCGTCAGATCGTGGATCGATCAAATTCCTTCTCAATGGCGGTACCGATAGTTTTACGCAGCAATTCCTCCTTCCTCGGAGCACCGATCGAACACGCGGCCTCGAATATCACAACAGGAAAAGTCTCGAAGAAGCGGAGGGTTCCATTCTCGGATATGAGTTGAAAGATGGCCGGACGGATTATGCGCCGACATTCATCGAGTCCGACCCCGCTACCCTGACCTTTTTCCAAGACACTTTTATCGATTTCTTCAACGGCCCCTTTGGCGATCCTCACAAGCTGGACGACCCCTACGTGGGGCAGGTTGCTTATCATGCTGTCATCCCGCCCGGACAGGATCCCAACCTGGCACTAGCCGGGCAACAGCTTAGCTACGAACCTGAACGGCCCTTCGCGACCGCAATGATACAATCTATTCTCACAAGGGCCTGGACCGTGCCCCTTGACGCGAAGGCTCAAGAGGAGCTGTCGACAAATCTCAACTTCCTTCTGACGACAGGCCGTATTCGCAGATTTGTCTCGATGTACTTTAAGTACTGGCAACCGAGCTGCGCGATGCTTCATCGCGCGTCTTTCGATCCTGAAGTTGTGTCATTACCGCTACTTACGGCCGTCACATTCATGGGCGCCATGTACTCCAATGACGAGAGGGAAGCATATATCGCGAAACGAGTGCTGGATTTCGCGGAGCTCTTCATCTTCTCCAGCGAGGTTTATGCGTCCGAGACCGAGATCAGCTCGATGTTTTGTGGGAATCGATGTCTGGACGACGAGCCCAACGACTGGGTGCAGTTCCAGAATTTCCAAGCCGGCTTCATCATTGTCGTTGTGCAATACTGGGCTGGAAGTCGTGTTGCACGCAACCGAGTAATGGAGAACAGATTCAGCGAAGTCGTCAAGGTGGGTATCATCTGAATTCAGCAAATGTAGCTACTAACTTGAATGAAGGTCGCCCGTCGAATCGGACTCCCAAAATGCCGTCATATGTCCCATGATCGAATGGACGAGTACTCGTGGATCCAGAAGGAATGCCGTATTCGGTATGTCTGTGGCCCTTGTTCTGTGACCAAGACTAACAGCCTGCAGAACCATGAGCATTATATCACTCCTCGACTGTGCTTTCTCGTTCTATTCAAACTACCCCTGCCGTCTAACGCACACCGAAATGGAATGCGACTTTCCATGCCAAGAGGCAGTCTTCGACTCGCAGCATCCCTTCGTGGAGCCGAATTTCCGATTCTCACGGGATGTTTCCGTCTCTGAAGCGTTTGAGAATTTGTTTGACAGCCCAGCCAATGAGGATGGTTCACAAGCCGGTGTTCCAGATCATATTGCGGATATGACCGTCCTCGATATGTTTATTCTGATTCATTGTATGTCCCCTGTCCCACTAAAATGACGACGACTCACCAGTCTAGTACTGTATGCCTTCATAAATACACACATGACCCTCCTCGCTCCCTTGGTACGCAAAACACAATTGCCCAATTCAAAAATTCCGCCCGGGCCTTCAACGCCCACGAAAAGCCCTGGTGCCATTCCCGAAGACTCCACATTAGCCGCTATCCGAACAGCACTGTCACGATGGCGCGACCACTGGGTAGCGCTGCGAAATACAGTCTCCAGCCACGAGTGGGCGTCCATGGGCTTCTACAAGAACGGCTACAACTTCTGGCTTGTGTCGCAGCTTCTCATCACGAAGAAGAAGAGTGTGGACGTGGTGATGCAGATGGAGGTGAAGTGCGAGGATAAACTGGAGAAGCTCAAGGTGCTGCTCCAGGATGAAAGTGATTGAATTCTTACCTCCGACTTCTTGACAGGGATTGGGATAAATGGGGATAACGTATATATACCGGAGTACAGGCATCTGGCGTTGGTAAGGGATGGTTCACGATAATGATTGATGTATAATATGGACAGCTTGAATCAACCTACAGGTTTAGCAAATACTACAACCTCTTCAGACTCAATTCCTCCTACGCATAAATCTATGCATACCCCAGCTTCCAAAACATCTCAATATTCGTCCCCGTATCTTCATCCACATACGCCGGCGGCTCAGCAAACGTCACCTCCTCCCCATGCAACTCCACCACTTTCCCCGTCAACGAGCGATCCCCAACAAGCAGCGCAACCGCCCTCGTCGCAGTCTCCATGGGCGTGAGAATCATAGCGCTGAACAGCGCAGCATCCGGCGCAATATTCGTCTCTGCTTCAATCAGCCCCGTCACCCAGTCACACCCCTTTCAAACCTCTACAGGGAGGGAAGGAGGGAATCAAAGACTAACCAATAACAGCCGGCGCCAACGCATTAATCTGGATCTTCTCCCGCTGCAGAGATCGCGCAAGCGAGCGCACCAGCCCGATCACACCGCTCTTCGTGGCTGCGTACAGCGGCGCGATCGGGAACGGGTAGATCCCTGCGTTTGAGGCCGTGCAGATGATGCTTCCTTTCGAGGAGCCGGACCCTGACTCGGATTCTTTTAAAGGGTTTTTCACCATGTAGTGCGCTGCTAGCTTAACCGCTACAATCCTGTTAGCACATATCGCATATCGCAAAGAGACGCGGGGAGGGAAGTGGGGGGGTTACTGTATATAACACCAATAAGATTAACATCCAACGTCCTCAGCTCCGGTTTCGAAGGCTTATCGTCGTGGATGTTCGACAGCAAATCTCCCTTCTGCGTGATCCCCGCATTGGCGAAGACGATATCGATGCGTCCTTGCTGCGCATGCACCTTCTCAAAGGCACTTGCTTGGCTTTCCCAGGAGGAGACGTCGCAGTGGACGAAGGAAAGGCTTGCGGTGGGATACTCCGTGCGGAGCTGGTTGAGGAGCGCGGTGCCGGTGTCGTTGTCGGTTATGTCGAGGATTGTGATGTGGGTGTGCGGTTGGGGGGCGAAGTAGCGAACGATGCCGAGGCCGATGCCTGAGGCGCCTCCTATTCATCTGTTATTATTCTCTGGGGAAGAGAATTGTGGGTGTGGGCTACGGACCGGTTACAATGATGCTTGTGCTTGCTTTTGAGGCCATGGTAGAGGTGCTGTTTCCTCGGTAGGACTTCTTCTTTCTATCTGGTTGATATACTAACGCCAATAACTGTACAAGCTCTGTAATTTCTCGTCAAGATCTAGATATTGTACAGCGGAATTATGCCGAACCCCGCATACAACTATAGTACTCCACCTAATGTGTGGGGATGGGGTTTTCCCGATTGCCTGGCCTACTGATTGATAATCGCTGCGAACAGAGGCTTGAGCTTCTTTGCTTTCGTGGTCTTTGACGGAGTCATGCTTCGCACAAGAGGAAAACCGCAATAACCAATAGTCCTATTGAGACAATTTCAATTAAGTACAGCAAATAAGTACATTATCCCCCTCACAGGTTGAGCATCTATGTGCAGTCGACCTGCAGAAGGCTCTCGTCAACCTAGTAAACGCGGTTAGCTTGTCCCGGACCCTCTGTAACGCAGGACTTACATTGGTGCAAATGAATTCATCCGTGTCCTTAGGGCTCTTCACATTGATGTTCTCAGCGTAGATGTCGGAGCAGACCTAAACGCGTTAGAACCGTGCTTTTGTAACATGGCACAAAACTTACATTCGGGCTGGAGCAAACGATTGTGCCGACGTCGGGGTTGTACTTGCCGGATGTCGTTCCCCGGAAGTTCTTGAAGTGGATGTCTGAGATCGTGAGGTTGCTCTGTGGATTCGTCAGTTATGATCTTAGAAAGTAGAACAAGGGATCGTACAGGGAACTGGTTGCACAGAGTCAAGTTCTTCTGTCCGTAGCATTGGGTCACCTCAATAGCCCAGTCGACGTTCTCAATGTACATCTGGTTGTAGGTGACGTTCTTCACCGATCCCAGGCCACCGCCACCCTGCAAGTCCTCAGACATGGCAGACGAGACACCGGGCCAGACCTTGATACGAGCACCATCCTAGAGGATCGTCAGCTATTAGTGATTCCGGTGAGCGCGCGAACCGTGTGAGACCTACCGATGCATTGAACATGGAGATGTTGTAGACAAGGACATTCTGCACAATGTCAACCTCGCCCTTGTACTGTCCAAGAGAGCCAACGGAGATGCCGTGAGAGCCGTTGCAGTGGAGGTTCTGGACGAGAATGTCGGTACTGTTGGGCTTGAAGGACACGCAATCTGCACTTTGTCAGTTGTTTATTCATCCCCGGGCGTAAACAAGACATACCATCGCCGTTGTTGATGACGGAGTTTTGGATGACAATGTTACTCGAGCGGTAGGTATCCCTGCAATTGTCAGAAGAGATGATGGGCCGAAAACTTCGAGTGCGAGTCTCACCATCCGTCAGTGTTCTTAGCGACGTTCTTGCTTTTGCTGTATCCGGAGATATCGATGCCGTCAAAGACCACATCTGAAGAGTTGGCGACAAAATGGTACCACTGAGGCGAGTAGCGGAGCTTCAGAGGCCCGATTGTTCCTCCCTTCAGCCCAATAACTCCGAACAGGATAGGGCGCAGGACGAGCGGGTTCTGTGCGTAGAGATCGTACCAGATCTGTCCGTTGCCGTCAAAGGTGCCGCCACCGTAGACGTTCACATCCTCACCACCCAGCTGGAAGAAGGTCGTAGCATTCTGAAAGCCCTGCCTGAAGGCGTTGGCTTGCCAGTAATCGGTGTCATTGGTAAACTGAATCTTCCCCAGAACCTCTGTTTCATTCAATGTAAGCATGCAATGGTTAACTGCAACTCGACAGTATGATCTTACCCAGGTCAATATTCTTAAGGAATGTCATGTCCAAGGCAGTACCAACGGTGTACACCTTGTCGGCATCAAAGACAACCTTGCCACCATGATTGCACTGGCGCAATGCTTGCAGGATGTTCTTGGAGTCGTCCTTACCATGGCCGTTGTTGGCAACATGGCATGTCTTTGTCCGAGGGTGACTGGGAGGTAGAGGCCGGAAGGGGTGATTGGGCTTGCACGCGTCGTTTCTCGAGAGAGTGGACCCTTCAGCAGAAGGACTCAAGCAGAGCAACAAGCTCACTGCTTGGACAAAGCTATACGAGAACTTCATAGCGATTGACAAGTTGTAACCTCAGTGGGGACTTGCTTAAGAAGATCGCTGAAGAAGAGAAGACGATCGTCTGCGGGTCACAGGGGGTGCCATTTATATATGAGTTCCCCATTGTATCCCAGTTCTCGACTTGATTAATCCAAGCTGCATATACCCAGCATCCACTAGAACTAACATTTTGTGGAGTGAGGGGTGGAAATGGCCTTTAGCCGGGGAGCACGCCGGCGGAGCAATTGTGGGGATTGGGGAAGCTCAAGCAAGGATGATGCTTCTGAAGATGCCCCGGGTCGATAACCCCAGGAAAATGATCAAAATCCAGAGCACTTGTCGTCTTAGCCTGCTTGGCTCTCGATGTCTATACTCAACATGTGCTTAGAGCACAGGTCTGGAAGTTCTGATAGGAGGGATAACTTCGGTTGAAGAGAAATTCCTCCGATTGGAAGGAAAAATATGTAGACCCTGGTGGCTAGGGTAAATTTCCGATGAACTTGGCTATATTCTCCATTGACAGTTGACTGATGGGTTGCAATTGACTACGAACTTGTCTCTGCTTAAGCAAGCTGATCAGTTTTATGTTTGCAGAACTGCTTCGTAGAAGAAGCGCATTTCGTCAAGCCAGTCGGACGACGACCTGACCAGATTGACCCTTCGTGTTCACCGCAAGGAATCGATAAAATTCGATCCTAGTTATGGCGCTCGAAGGATTGATCGGAACGAGATCCTCTAATAGGACGCGTAGACAGTGAGACACCAGGGCAACGGAATCAAATAACTTCCCAGCTTCCCCGGCAACTCTTTCACTCAGATTCTAGGACCATGTCGCTCGAAGCCACTCATAATCAGGTAGATCTACTTGTACTCAAGGCCTCATGCTATCATCATCAGGCTGTCAAACTGCCTTCAGATTCATAGCCAAGAGAACAAGCAATGCTGGGTCTCTCTTGAGAGAGCTAAGCCTCCCGCTGTACCCCTGTATTTGGATTAACAAATAAACCAGAGCTGAACAGAAGAATAGCGTTTATTGTTTGTTTCTTGAATGTCTCTCAGTTGTTAAAGAGATACCAATCATAATTCAAGTAGCTTATCAATTGGATAGTGATCATCGAAAGTTTCCTTATCCTCACTGCACCGGCCAGTCTTGATCCTCACAAGCTCGTTCATCTCATGCTGCTGTTCAGGCTCCAAAAGCTGTATTCGGTCCTCGAGAGAAGTAAAGGTTCCGTAATACCGGTCGTCAATAAATTTCCAATAAATTTCATCGAACATGGAGCTGTATCTTGCTCCTGAACATACCCAAAATAACCCAGTCTCCAAAGAGTGTTCCATCCGTGGAGAGAGCCGTTGTGACTCGGAGAGGTGTTGTTTGATCAACTTATCTTCATAGTCACTTAGCACTCCCAAAAAGGCTCGAAGTCTGGGAATATAACGGATCAGAAACTCATTCAGATCACCCTCCCAATCCTCCGGGCTTTGCAGCAAGAGCCACGAAGGAGCTACATATGTAAACTCAGCCGGCGCAGCATATGTGAACTCCCAGTCAATAACTGCCGAGACACGGTGGGCATCGAGATCCATAAGGACGTTTGAAGGAGGGAAGTCGTCACAATATAGCCGAAACGGCTCTTGAGGAGGCTCGGCCCAGAGTTCCTTCGTAATATTAAGAAATAAACAACGAGCAGTGAATTTCCTCCGGCAGTCCTCCTCGCTGCTAACAGCATCTCGTTGCTGTAACCGAAGATGGAAAAGATGCTGCATAGCAAGCGCTTTCAAGTAGTGCGTGGCTGACCTGAAGGTGTGCGAGGGGAAAACTTCTTCAGACAAATTTGCAGACACCATTAACTCATTCATGTTGAAGGTGAGAGGTCGCCTATTGAAAGCCCCCTCTCATTCTCCGCAAGCGCCCCAATAGAGTCAAATTCATGCTTGGACAACTCGAGGACAAGCGCGGCCATTTCCCCGTAAGCCCGCTTCAAGCTCCGGTCGCTTATTTGCGGGTTCAGGACTGGCCTTCCTTTTATGGAAGGGTCTTTGAGGAGTTCTGATAATGGCACTCCATCCAGAAACGACATAACAATGTAAGGGGCCGCCCAACAGATACCGGAGCCGAACACTTCGGGAATTGGTATCCAAGTCGTGTGCCGTATGTACTTCATCGTTGCGACTTCAATTTCGACTTTCTCCCTGCGGAGGATAGCCCTTCCAAGGGCAGCGAAACGAACAACGACATCTGCTCCATCATTATATCTGACCCGATAGCATATATTGAATGCACCACTTTTCCATAGGCATGCAGATACTGTTTCGCCAGGCCGATGCTTCTCAGCAAGCTGCATAGACAAAATTTCTGGGCTTCGGCTCGACAAGAGATTCAACCAAGCAGTGGCCTTCTGTTCCTGTTTCTGTTCAGCAAGATGGTCAAAATCCATGGCTATCTGAGGTGCGACACTTTGTCTGAATCAGTTGCGGCTGTCTCTCCAGCGAGACAGTCCAGGTATTGAGAGTTTGGCATAAATCAGCAGGATTCGAAGACGTTCTAGATTTCCGATGGGCTTTGCTAGGATCAAACGTCCGACAAGCAAGGAGATGGCAACGTCGTAGAGATTCAGGTATTTCAGTCAACCGTGTCTGCTTGATCAGTGACAGGGAGGGGTCCAGAGTCCGCAGCAGTGCTGGGATTTGGGAAGTTCAGACAAATATATAGATAGCCCCGTGTCAACTATTAACAAGGTACACCACCACGGGTAGAAAAGAGAAAAATAAAAATAAAGTGACTCGACACAAGATCATCTAATCATGTTCAAACGACAAGCCGAAGCTCCATACATAAAACAGTAAAAACATAGAGATGATGGCCGAGGCAGACCCGCGAAATAAAGATGCCCGCGGAAAAAAGAAATGCACAAGAGGGGAATTGAACCCCCGATCTTCGCATAGCGATCTTGACCCGTGCGGGTAGATACAAGTGCGACGCCTTAGCCACTTGGCCACTCGTGCTGTTCTTGGTTGAAGTGCGCTTTAGAAAAGTTTACATAGAAATCAAATGAAAATGCAAGTTCACCCGTCTTTGCTTTCATAACCTGCTTTATGAAATCAAGATAAATCTTCGAACGAGTTTAGAACCATACAGGCAAGGCTGATCTGGACTGATCCTGAATGATAGGAGGACAATGTTTACTGGCATACTGACATTAAGCGTTTTAGTCCAAATGTCCCGGTGATGAAGTCCTGACGTCCGAGTAATCGAAGAGTGATGACTGTCTCTTGGGAACTTATGAGCATAAGACTCCTCGAGTTCCATCATACCTACATAACTGATGGTTGAATGCGCAAGATAAGGCGCATCTTTTATTAACCAATGTCTCATATTCAAAGGTGAGTATATACATAGTGTGCGCTGCTTTTGCTTGTAGTAAAAAGAGATATCTCGCGTAGCATGTCCTTGTAGCCTGCGATCGCATGCGAGCGTTCCCTCAATTTAACGTAAAGTCATTATGTAGACTTCTTGACAGCCGACTCAGCCTTGTGAACAGCGGACTTCGCTGAGTCAACCACCTCGTGCTCTATATCCTTCAAGGCTTCCTTCGTCGATCCTCCTTCCAAGCTGCGGCGGTACATGAAGATCCGGGTGACCTGGACGACACCAACACATCCGAGGAAGAAGTTAACAGCAGCAAGCCTGAGGACGGGTTAGTACGCTCAAGTTCCAGTGATATTCGTATCAACAAAACATACAGAACGTTGCGGGGCTTGATGATGAAACACCAACGAGTCCAAATAGCCCCAGTGGCCATCAGGGCGGCGTTCTGAGTAAGGGAGAGCTTCTCAGCAGGACGACCAAAATCGGAGATACCCGCAATGACCAAAGCCCACTGTTCCGACAAATGGAGTCAGCGATAGTTATCAACCCAGTGTTCGGCAATCTCTAAGCTAGTAGATATCTCAATGGGTAGTATGGGCAATGACGGCGATGGAAAGAGATAAGTGTTCAGGGATCTATACCTTCATGACAGGCGCCCTACACGAATCATCTCATGTCAGCATGTTGATCGACAGAAGAGAGCATGTTCCAATCAATTGCTCTGTCATATGTAAAACATACCAGAAGTGAACGGTCTTGATGCCGACAGGGCTGTTCCATAGACGCTGGAATGTGCTCTGTTGTTCGGCGGATGCCGCACCAGCATCAGAGGTCTGGAAACGGCGTCCCTGGGCACCAGGCCGACGGAAGGGACCATAGGCATTGCGGAAAGCAGCCCGGGTGTTCTGGAAAAAGCGCAGACCGATACGGGAAGAAGACATTTTAACGTGTTGTCACTGTATGACGACTAGGTTTGAAGGGTCGTGATCGAGGGAAGGACCGGTAGTTGGAATTGAGTGGAGAGTGATCGGGTCTCTGCACAAGGTGATGCGCAAAGAACTACCAAGAACCCCACCGAAGTATGAATGAATTGTCTAAAAGAAGAATAAGACGCACGCGAGGTGTTCCAGTCGACGATATGAGTATCGGACATCTCAATATCCCAATTGCCCGACCTCGGCGGTCGGCGTTGGGAATGCGGCTCGTTCTCCGGCTGAGGTAAGCATACACATTACGCTTGACCGGTTTGGTCTATATTCGAACTCCAGCGGAATCATCACCAAAGTGCTCTGCAACACCCCTCGTCGGTTCTTCGCGCTCAATATCCCCAATTGATAACCATTGCTCTCGCTTGCGGGGGATAGCCTCTTTTCGGCGATATACCTTTTGGTTTATTCATTTGTTTGTCCTCTTGCATAATGTCGTCCAAATACGCCTTCTCTAAAGGACTGAAGGAGCTCCGCTTCCTTTTCTGCCAGACTTCGGAGCAGAGCTCTGCTACACGGTAAATCTCTGGCAATCGCGGTGGCTGATGCTGAAGGCGATTGCTGACTTTATGACTTCCTGACTCGCAGTTCGTTCCTGCAGCGCGCGTACCCGACCATGAAGAAGCACAACCCCCAGACGCCCATTCTGATCCGGGAGGCAGCAGGCACTTTGCCCAGAGTATATGCTCGATACGGTACGCAGATATCCACAATTGGGACAATGGGGAAGGGCAATTGGGGCTAATACTGCTATTATGAACAGGATTTGGAAAGGAGAAGCAGGAATCGCTGTCCGGTATGTCTCGGTTATGTCCTATTCTACAAGTGCTTGACTGACATCTGTGGATGCATGCAGGCCTTTCGGATCAGCAAATTGAAGAAAAAGTCTCTCAGCTGGTCAAGGAATCTTCATAGTGCAATTTTTAATTGCCACGCCGTTTATATGTTCATGCACCTCTCTTCCAGCTGTCCAATACTGTATCTATAGATGAATCCAAATACGTCGACCACGTTCAAGAGGACGCAATTGCGGTGGGAATTTCTATGTCTTCTTCACTATGCTTACTACAGCGAGCTATCGTTGCCTACATCACCAAATCTATATTGCGCCCAGCTCATACTTCCCTCCTTCAGCGTCCAGAGTCTCTTTCCAAGATCATCTCCCGCAGCGCCAGCTCCGATATGAATGGGCAGCAGGTGATCAAAGGATGGATGTGCTTGACGAGCATCGGGTCGCGTCAGGAGGTCAACCATGGCCTGCTCTCTTTCCGCAGGCGGCTTAGTGACAGCGTCCTTCAGAGCCTCGTCAAAGCTAGTAGTATACGGCATCGGCTTGGGATTACCCCAAGTGAACTGCAGGTCGCGCAGATTGTGGACTGCCATACCCGATACAATGATCAGGATATTCTCATCGCGGAGCTTGGACACCGCTTGTCCGAGTCGATAGTGCTGGGCAGGATCCTCGGTGTTGAACAAAGATACCTGCACAATCGGGACGTTCAAGGGGTTGGAGTCGGGATCAAACGCTGCATAACGCATTACTACCGGGCCACCAGTTCACGCAAGGGACATCTCGAGACACTCACCACACTTGAAGCTGGCCCAAACACCATGATCCAGCCCTCTCTTGACTCCCTCCGCTTTGATGCCCGTCTCCTTCAACGCATCAAGCACCTTGCCCGCAACTTCTTTGCTCCCGACGTTAGGAAACTTCTCCTTGTAATAGTGGCTCGGGAAGCCGTAGAAACTACCACAGCACTCAGCACGCATAACCAAGCCGATATCATGATTCCACATACTCGTATATCAGATCCGTTATCTCAGCTGTATTCACCTGGATCGTGTCGCGACCAGCCTGCCAATGCGCAGAGAAGACCACAACAGCCCGCGGCTTGACTTTGGTCGTGATCTCGCGCCCGATCTCACCTAGTTTACGGTACGCCGGGTGGTCTCGCTCATACATGATATTCGGCTGCACCCAGGTCAACACCATTCCTCGCCTACGCAGAACGAAAAATGAAAGACTCACACCCCCATGACTCAAAAAGTAAACCGGCGTTCTCATCGCGCCCAAGTTCGGAATATCAGCGCTTGTCGAGATGTTTTTCAACGCAGACGACTGCGTTCCGAAGAGCCGTCTAAGCCCGAACACCTTGGCGGTGGTACTTTCTGTGCCGATAGTGGTATACCCGAATGCAGCGAGGAGTATCGCCACTAACAGAGTGCTGAGTGAGAGAATCGCGAGTTTCCTCAGGCTACTGGTGTGTTGGTCGCTTGTGCTGGGTCCGGGAGTATCGGGAGCTGAAGACATATATCTATCTCCTTCGGATAGAGGGACGGAAAGGCGTCAGCGGGTTGCGGTGGCCAGATACAAGAGCACAATAGCTCAGGGCAGATGTTAGCAAGAGGCCGGGAGATTTGAGAGAGTATCTAAACATGGATTTATCGTGAAAAGATTCTGTCTGCGACTTCTATCTACTTCGAAGGAATTGTAATCAATACTAAGCAATGGTCCCATCCGATCCGATGTGTCAGCAAAAGTGCGGAATCAGCCCGCTCTATACTTTTTCTGTCGGACCATGACGATGTCGGCCCTTCGTGGTGTGTGCATGGCTAGAGAAATATACACTGTCAGATGGATATTCTGGATGTTGTGCCTTGTCAGATGTGAATGGAGGCATGATTTAAATCCGTCAACTTTCATAATAAGTTAGACACTGTCGGGGAAATGGATCTGCTCCGGGTGTAGCGGACCGGTTCAGGACATCAGATACTGGTCATGGCCTTACAATCCACTCTATGCGATTATCAGATGGTTGCGCTCTTGGTTCTCCGTCATTTTACGCAGTACCAACGGACAAGGACGGAGCAGAGGTGAGGATGAAACATGGCCATATGCCTTCGGTAGATCATGAAAGGAGAAACGGAGACAGCAAAGCAAATGTACAAGGAGACGAGCATTCGTCTCCAAAATGGTAACTCCAACATTATACATTGCGTCAACATGCGAAGTTGGTAATGTCATTAGGGGTATATGCGTCAAATGCAGCAAACATGCAATCTAGCCGACGAAGGAGAGCAACGCCATAGGAATAACAACAAGAAAAGACTAGGTACACGAGAAACCAACTTCGTGAAATACGTGACGCATGAATCCGAATCTACATGACGACGCAATCGCCCTCGTTCTGTTTGTTGACAGCGGAGCGAGAGAGACGGGTCTTTTGCATGCGAGCGCCGCCTTTCTTGATTTCCTCGAGACGCTCCCGAGCCTTAGGAAAACCTTGAGCTGCAAACACATTAGCTTAATGCAGAGACCACAGAAGACAGCAAGACTTACCAGCTGCTCGCCAATACCATCTTTTGGCATCATCCAGATTGGAGGCAACTCCAATGCCAACTTCGGTGAAATAACCCATCGCATATTCTGCCTTGGCAAGACCCGCGGTGGCTGCCTTACGCGCCCAAAGGTAGGCCTCAGTATCGCTTTGCTGAAGTATCCCTTCGGAACCCGTCAGATACCATCCGCTCAGGGCAAGCTCACTCTGGTGCTCCCCTTGCGCTGCAGCGTGCGTGTACCAGAAGATACTCTGGCGAGGGTCCACCGGACAACCCATCAGGCCGTATTCGTAGGCAGCACCAAGTCGGAACTGGGAGAACTTGTAACCCAGCTCTGCAGCCTGATGGAAAAGTTGAGAGGCATACGCTTCATCACGGATGACGACGTCATTGTCAGTCGCATTTGCGTACATGAGCGCGAGCTCGTGGAGAGCATGTGGGTTTTCTGCGTCAGCACGCTCTGCCGCGCGTTTGAGCCATGAGATACCCTCACGAGGATTTTTAGCTTGGCCTAGGAGGCCCTTGACGAGAATCATTCCCATCTTGTACATAGCAGGGGTGTCTCCCAAGGCAGCAGCGCGCTTGTACCATTGCACTGCCTTGAAGGGATCTCGCTTCGTTCCACCGCCTTCTTCCTGGCCAATCTCGCAGCACACGGCAACCCGATAAGCAGATTGCGCATGTCCTTGCTTTGCTGCGGAATGATACAGGGTGAAAGCTTCCCTTGGGTCTACCTGCAAGCCCAATAGACCCTGGCCGTAACAATCCGCAAGGTAGAACTGGGCATCCGCATAACCATTGGATACCAACTTTTTGACGATCTTGTGCGCATCCATGATGTATTTTTCTCTAGCCCTAGCTTTTGTTTTTGGATCCATCCTGCTATTTTCGACAAGGACCGTCGAGGCCTCAACCAGTTTCTGTGCCAATAGAAGTTGAGTTTTCTCATTAGCAGTTTTGTTCCGTACCGCTTGCTGCAAGCGCTCGAGCTCTTCGTGAGTGACAGGCGCAGGCGCGGAGTCCGGCTGAGCGGTAGGCTGGCTCTGCGGGGTCGTGGAGGTTGGAGATGTTGGAGTGTTACTATTGTCGTACTGTCGCACAGGAGGCGGCTTGCTCCCCTGGTCGTGACCTGGACGGAAAGGCGCAGGGTGATGCGGCAGGGCGTCCGGATTTTGTTGCAAATCATATTCATCCATCTCATTGACCATCTGTGGTTGCTCATTCGCAAATCCAGGCTGATTCACCCTGTACGGTCGAGGAGGTCCGTTTCCATAGGCTGGACCAGCAGGCCCTCGACTTCCCTGTCGTTGCATATATTGATTATTCATTGGATCCTCATAAGAATTCGGCTGCCCATTGTAGCCCTGGTCCATACTGCCCCGAGTGCGGACAGGAGAAGCTGATGGTGCGTTACCGGGTAGGTCGAACTGAAACCCTGCACTATCAAACTGGTTTGTACCAGCAACGTTGTGTTGCGACTGCGGATACTGATTGGCGCTACCGGACGGGTTGAACGCTGCATACTGGCCCTGAGACGGAGCAGCAGGGTCAGCAGGTGCTCTCCCTTTCGGCTTCGGCTGTTCTAGCCCCGGCAGATTCTCGTCGACAACCTTGCCACCGTCAGGAATAGCGTCAAAGTTAGGCATGTCAGGCTCATCGGCATGAGCTGTTCTGTAGTAGCTCAGGAGTTCATCGGTATCGCTGTAATCATTCGAGGAGTTAGGGTCCTGATAGGTGGGCTGCCCGGGATATGAAGGTTGGGGCATCGCCGAATTAACGGGCATCGTAGCGCTTCTGTTAATGTGAGGCATCGGTGGCGGGTCACTGGCGGAAGTGTAGGACCGCTCATAGGCATCCGAAGGTCGCCGTCCGGAGCGTCCTGCGCTGGCCGACCTCGACGGACCACCAGGATAGCCCCCCCTCCCTCGACCAGGCGATGTAGAACCGGCTTGCCGAGGAATATCGCGTCTTCCGTTCGAAGTGTGCGGGCGATCAGGGACGTTCCCCGGTGGCACTTGGCCATTGAGCTTCATTGCCGCCATACCGTTTTCAATACCTCTGGTGCCGGCGGCGCCGCGCGGGTCTTGCGCTGGAAACGAGGGAAACGGGTTATCCCATCCCATTCTCTCCTGCTCCGCTGCGGATGGACGTCCAGCTAGGCCTCGATCAACACTTGTTCAGGAAGAGGATTGTGCATGTATCGCTTTCACTTACGCGGTCTCGTCCGGTCCTGCCTTGGAGGTGGTCCCCTGTCTCCGTAGCCGCGGCGACTATCGGACCCCGGTGGTGGTCGTCCATTATATGCATAGCTTCTATCATGGGGCTGCTCCACAGGAGGACCATAGCCTCCACGAGGGGGTCGCGGAGGGCCGCGCGGGGGTCCCTGAGATCTGGGAACAGCTCGATCGTCAGGGTAACCGTACCCGGAGTTGTCGTAACCTCGGTCGCCACGAGACCCATAGTTGTAGTCGCTGTATCCATGGTCATAAGACCCGTCCTGCATCTGACTTGGCGCCGGGGGGCCTCGTGGTGTAGGACGAGGGCCGTAGTTTCTGACCGGAGGAGGCCTCTGCGATTGAGGTGGGGGGTATGCCATAATCAGTAAGGGCTCTTATCGGTTAAGGGATGGGTCGGTAGTCGTCGTGAATTAGTGGATCGGCGCCAGGCTTGCTGTAGTCTTGGTCTCCAGGGAGTAAACGATGACAGACTCACGGCGACCCCGCAATAGTGCTTGTTGGAGAAGACTTTATACCGACCATAAAACCAGTCAGTTCAGCGCAAACAAAGAGTAAACCGGAGATTTGAGACGAGGGGTATGGCCGAGACCTGAGAATGAGCGAAAGCGGCCTCAAACGGCGGGAAGAGATGATGCGGAGATAGCGAGTGACAAGCACACAAGGTTTCAGCAAGGGGTATGAAGGAATGTAATCCACCCCGACCATGCAAGTAGTGGAGGGTGCGTAAATCCTGCATTAGGAAAAGACACATTATTGTCAGCGGATAGACACTTTTGGCGATCTGTCGCAACAGGACTACTACTGAGATCCTGGTCGCGATCGGACTGACGATGCGAAGACTGACCGGTCGACTCTCCACGCGCAACAATGCTGTTTCTCCCAGTTGGAATGAGGGAAAATCCAAGATGGACTCAATTGTAAACGAGAAGAGAGCGTCCAAGTTGAAAACGTCCACCTTCTGGGGAAAAGAGCGTGTGACCAAGGACCTCCACCCTCAGTTTTCAGCAGACGACAAGAGGGAGGGGGAGCAAACAATTTATTCTGACAATTGATGCTCACTAGTTCACAGTGTGGAGTTCGGAGGAATTATGGATGAAAAGCAAATAATAATGAATAATAATAATGATCAGGCAGAAGGTGCGCGCACCAGCACTTAAAAGCAGATACCTTGGATCTCTTTATCCATCACATAACTTGGTGATTAGAGATATTTAGAGACCAAGGAACAGAAAACCCAGGAACCATTGTTCTACCCAGGAGCCAGTATTCCCTAAGTAGGTAATTAAATTCGACGACGACTGGAGTGGGCTATCTACTATTATTGTAAGTAGACCAACTCGTCAGGCACCCTTGAAAAAAGTAACTGCTGTTTATATGCAAGATTTGATTAAGGAGAACTCTTGGATTACTTCCTAAACACCTTGGCTGCGCTTGCATATAGATCCCAGTGCATATTCATTGAGCCATTAGTCTTTGGTCGGCTGTATTAAACTGTGTCTGAATTCTGAAACAACAACTAATCCGTACCTAACTTATCCCTTGACCCACTTGTATTCTTCTTGCTGTGGACCAAAGGCCATTATTTCCTTGACTCGAATCTCACATCCTTAGTAGTATGATAGTATCCTCTCATTGCCCAGGGTCAACATCCATGTCAGTTCCCATACATGTGACGGTGTTGTCATAGGATGAAGGTCGAGGACTAAGGTAGTCAGACAAGTCTCATGTACGATTGACACTGGTGAAATATCAAACATCACTGGTTATTGGTCATCCTTGTGTTGATCTTCAGGGGTTGATTCCTGAGATGCCGTTGCATCGGGCAACATGGTTATCCAGGATATAACGGTATCGTGCCTGACGATTGCTATCGAGATCTGCCTATTGATACTGTCCCTTGCTTGCTTTACACCGAAAAGTCATCCTGCATAGTCTATCCGTAGATCACTACTGTAATATAGCAGAAGTGCTCATCTGCACCACGGTAAAGGGATTTCTGCTGGATGAATACTCCGAATGTAAGAGTGGAAAGTGCGTATCCACCACGGCCTACTCCATCAACATTTCGACAACGTTTGTTGCTAGCGAATCGGCGCTGCGGGAGGTGTGGACTGCGGAGAAAGGGTTTCACTTTTTTGGAAGAGGGAAGACGAATACGACCGGTGACGGATGATTCGGCGAGAGAGAGTCAACTGCGCCACATGTGATAATCTGACACAGCCTCATCAGCTAAGCCACAGATTGGTCGTGATCGCCGATAATGTTCCCACTCCGCCGAGCAACTGATGCTATCCGATAGAAGCAAGATCATAACCGCTGCACATCACTCCGGTCTAAACCAGTCGCGAAGGCTCGAAGTGGGCTGCATCATACATAAGCTTGCCGCGGAAACTGTTGACCAGAACGACACCCTCGACATCGGCAACTTTCGTCCCGATCTGCCTTTTCCGTGCATTCATATTCCTCACGGAGTGTCGTCATAGCTGCTGCTGAAAATAGCCCACTATGTCTCGGACAGGAACCTGGTTAAAGATGCTTGTGGCGTAAGGACTCCCTTTGAGGATCGTTAAGCGATTTCCTTTTATGCGCTTCTGACAATTGTGTGCCTTTCTTCGACAGTGGAACCGTGATCTGCGTCGGCGGCCCAGCATTCGTCCAATACATTCGACCTACCGACGAGGAATTATTCAAGCGCTACAACCCCGATCTTCAGAAGCGGAGCTTGGAGGAAGGCGATCGCCGCGCTCGAGAGTTTGATGACTACGTTACACGGTTGAAGCAATGGTCCAAGTCGGATAAGTCGAGTGCGTCCTTGAATTACGCCGGTTGGCATCTAGGAGTCATTGTCTAACATTTGTGCATTATAGTTTGGCTGGCTGCGCAGGAGCAGCAAGAACAGAAGCGTACGGAGCTTGAGAGTCAGCGGGGTCAGGCGAAGGAAGAAGCCCGGTTACAACGCGAAGAGATGCGGAAGGAGTTGCTGGGGGAGAAGTGAGCTGTTAATGTGACGCGTTTGCATTGAAATCTGATTGCCATGAACGGCCTTTGGAGTCAGTCGCTTAGGAGCATTGCCCCTATCGTCTTCACTTCGCTTGTACTTATACGCAATTACTGATGTCCCTGGTGCTACCAAAAGCTTATGTATATTATGATGTGACATTTTTAGGAGCCAGCCCGCTAGATTTGTACCGGCGCTTTCTTTCTGGATCACAAGAACATGGCTTACGTGGTTTGTAGATTTGAGCCATTGCTGGAGCCTCTCATATTCCGAAGCCCCCGTTGATTCAGCCGTATGTTCAGAATGATATCCGTCGGTATCCAGCCAACGCAAACACGAATATTCAGTGTGAGAGGTAGGCCTCGAAAGATCTCTGAGCTACGTTGCATTTGCCGGCGGTTTCGCACGCGACTTGCTTACGATAGCGCCGGGGGAACGATACGTAGAGGCCTTAGATTATACCCTCCAATCGAGCTTCCACACTTCGTTCTTCCAAGAACCGATGAGCGCTTATGATGGAACTGACAATAGGCCCGCATCGAACACATCAATTGGGCTCTTTCCATTATGGCAATAATGGTAATAAGGGTCCCAATCAGTAGCCGAGGCCCTGCAAGCATCTTTCGCGAGTATATCTTCTGATTTGAAATCGCTGCAGAAAGCCAGCAGTGGTTGAGAGCTATTTTTGTTTCCCTTGACAAGGGATCCAGCGGACGACATTGTTCATGGACTCTGAGTGGTGCCCCCCGTCCATTTCTTATCATGACAATCTTTTCAGTCCCGTAAGATCTGTTTGTTATATGTATAGACAGGATCATCGAATGGCATAGGAGACGATACTTTGTGCATGTCAGGCATAGCAACTTGTAGCAACTTGAGGCACAGAGTAAATAGATAGCTCTTGGCATTCGCGGAGATGTTCGTGGTCTCCTTGGCTCCAGCTCCGCCGCCGCAGCTTCTAGAAATCAGCACTTGCACATACTCCTAAGATGACATGAAGGGAAGGAACATTGAGTCGAAAGAAGCATAAACATCATCTATATCTGTTGTGACTGCATTACAAATCCTAGGAAAATTATTATCAGCCCAAGGTCAGACGAACTGAACTTCTTGGGAGCTGTGGCGCGTTGTCAAAAAGCAGACGTCTGCTCGGTCGTAGTGTTGCACAGCCTCTTGATGATATGATGGAGGACGTACTCAGTTCTCTGTACTCCATAGCCTATTATGATACCCAATAGCAGGTGTACGGATGAAATTCTCTTCTCTTCTTTGTAGGTTCCACGGTAAAAATAGCTGCCTAAGCGTGTCTGGCAACGATGAGTGGCTAGACTGTCACGTGCCAGGACCGATCGAACCAAACCCGCTTCCAATCTCCAGAAGGCGGGCGGCGATTTATCACACCCTGTCAGCTTCACTCCACCATCGCTCTAACTATTTACCTCTCACTACGCCTACGAGGCACTCCTCTGCACTATCATTTACATCTTCGCCTCTAGATTTACCGTGATATCTCTTCCTACGACTTCTACGACATCTCACCCGCCAAAAGGAGACTCCTAAACAGGTCTTCGCAAGCCTCCAAGAGGATAGTCGCTGATCCACCAGCTCTCCACCCGACACAGGATAAAACACATTTCATCCTCGAGAATCATCATGTCTGAGCAGCCCTACGACCCTTATATCCCTTCTGCCTCTAATGGGCCCTCCGCCAGCGCCGGCGCCGGGACCGCGGCGCAGAATGGCGATCCTCGGACAAGGGAAATCGACAGAGTAAGTGGACGAACCCATCTCCTGACATTGAGAAAATGACCTCCACGGGCCCGGATTGCCATCATTGAGGCCGTATGACGAGAGTCAAGGGTCGTATGTCGCGCGAGCGCTATCGTCTTTTGGCGGTCCGACCCTTAGGTTATTCAATGCCTGTTCTGAACTATTCGGCTGACTCTCTCCCCTTTCTCAATAGAAAATTCAAGAGACCGTCGATACAATGCGCTCGAATATTTTCAAGGTATCGGAGCGTGGCGAACGCCTGGACTCTTTGCAGGACAAGACAGACAACCTGGCCGTATCTGCGCAGGGCTTCCGTCGGGGCGCTAACCGTGTGAGGAAGCAAATGTGGTGGAAGGACATGAAGATGCGCGTGTGCCTGGTCATCTGCATTATCTGTCTACTCATTGTCATCATTGTTCCTGCCGGTATGTCTTTCTCCCGCTCACTCTCCGCACAATAGAGGTGACCGAATGCGCTGGCTAACTTTTGAATTCTAGTTGTCACGAGCACCAGGCATTAAGTTACGAACGCAGCGAAAGTCATGTCTGATTTTGGGAATGGATGTTATTTTCCAGCAGGTCTTTGCGTTGAGGTTGTGTAGTTTCGTTTTCAGCCACTAATACCTTTCTGCTTCTTTTCTGGGCGTCAACAGCTTCTGTGCTTATGAATCAAGCCGCGTGTCTCGGTGAGCCTTTTGACGAGGTGACTCGTCTGATACTCGGGATGGGCTATACCATATGATCCGTCGCTGGTGAAGATGTAAATGATACTCCGGGCTCCGGCACTTCCTCGTGTCTCAATACGTTATGCCTTTGATCTTTGTGTCGCCTTTGTCCGCCATCACTTATAATGAAATGAATTCGCATATGCCAATTCTGATGACCTGCTATCTCTGCTTTCATATAGCGATTTGATCATAAGAACGCGCCCAGAAAGATATAGTTATCCCCACCGTAAAGTATCTATCCAGCAAGTACAGAACGCAATGTAAGAAGATGCTCCATCTTCCAGGTACGCGAAGTGGAGCCTCATATATGGAGTACACTAGCCAGGCTAGCCTATGAAGGGCACAGGAGAACCACCAAAAGATCAGATAACGAAAGTGCAGAACAGGCGTCAAACCCGAATATGGCTGTTCATAACACTTTTGCGAAGTGCTGGCTCTGAGGCTGAAGGGCAAGGAGGTCGGCTATGATTCGTTCGAGCCTCCGAACGCAAAATATTATGCCAAAATGGATGGTAAAAATTACAACGAGTACAGTGTGTTAATTGTATAACCAGATGAGCAATTGCTGCATGGCGGCATGTATGGGATTGGATTTCTTGAAGTGATCAATCATAGCGACCAATTCCACCGTGTACTGGGATTATTACAAAGTAGGAAAGGAAACGGAGATCTCGCGACCAAATTTTCCCTCCTGGTAGCCCCATAGTCTCGACTCCAGTTTTTGACTATTGAGTCACGATAGCGGGCTCCGATGGTCGCAGCCAAGCTCGGGCTCACATTGGTCTGCCGAACAGGCTTTATGACTATCTGATGTCTCTCCGGTCTTTTCCCACTCCTTCTTCTCTTTATTATTTCACTGGGATCCTTTCTGTCATTCTACTGGCGCTAAACACCTCATCTTAGGTGGTGAGTTATTTTTTCTGCGCGAGTTTTGGTTCTCTAAAAAAGCAGGTGAGAAAAACCGCGCAGGGTAGCGGCTGTGAGTACCACCCGCCTCTTAATTGGAAAAAACCCGCTCCGACGTGCGGCCGACTTTTCCTGGGCATCTGGGGAGATCAAACTCTTTGGAGTGTGGTAAAATCCATTGCGCACCCACACAATCCCCTTCGTAGACCTCTGACTTGGTTCTACTTTTCGTCCGTCTGCTACCTCTTACTCACACTGAGTTCATCTAGACATTGTGTTCATTCCGAGACGATTGAAAGCTGCCGCATGCTGGTTGACAAGATGTTCTCCCTTCGCTCTGCTGTGCGGAGAGCTTCCACTAGCAAGCCCCTCCGCGCGCTCTCCGCACCGCACGCCGTTTCCTCTGCGAGACTCTGCTCTCCTCGTCATGCTCTGAAAGCCTCCGCTGTCCCGTTGCTGCAGAGCCGTCCCTATTCCCGTGCCGCCGATCCTCACCTCTCGTCGACTCGGTCTACCGTTGTCCAGCTGTTGAGCAACATTGGTTCGAAGCGTGAGGTGCAGCAGTATCTCTCTCACTTCACATCGGTCTCCTCTCAGCAATTCGCCGTGATTAAGGTTGGCGGTGCTATCATTACCGAACACCTTCAGACCCTGTCCTCGGCTCTCGCTTTTCTCAACCACGTCGGTCTCTACCCCATTGTCGTCCATGGAGCCGGACCTCAGCTCAATCGCATGCTGGAGGCTGCCGGCGTGGAGCCACAATTTGAAGATGGTATCAGAGTGACGGATGGCAAGACTTTGGCCCTTGCCAGGAAGCTGTTTTTGGAGGAGAATCTGAAGCTGATCGAGGAGCTGGAACGTATGGGTGTGAGGGCCCGCCCAATCAACGCAGGCGTGTTCTACGCCGACTACCTCGACAAGGAGAAGTACAACCTGGTTGGTAAGATCAACGGCGTCAACAAGAAGCCTATCGAATCTGCCATCGAAGCTGGCTGTCTGCCCATCCTCACCTCTATGGCGGAAACCCCTGACGGCCAGGTTTTGAACGTGAACGCGGACGTCGCTGCCGGTGAACTGGCCCGTGCCCTGCAGCCACTGAAGATCGTCTACCTCGCTGAGAAAGGCGGATTGTTCAACGGTGACACTGGCGAGAAGATCTCGGTGATCAACCTCGATGAAGAGTACGACCACTTGATGTCGCAATGGTGGGTGCGCCACGGCACTCGCTTGAAGATCAAGGAGATGAAGGAGCTGCTCAACGACCTTCCCCGTACCTCGAGCGTTGCCATCATCCACCCCGCTGATCTCCAGAAGGAACTCTTCACCGACTCTGGAGCTGGAACTCTGATCCGCCGGGGTAACAAGGTGCACACGAAGACTTCTCTTTCCGAGTTCGAGGACTTGGAGAAGCTGAAGGATGTGCTTGTCCGCGACCGCGAGGGCCTTGATGCGAAGGCTACCGTCGACCGCTACGTCGAAGGCTTGAAGGAGCGTGACTTCAAGGTTTACTATGATGAGCCGATGGAAGCTCTTGCTGTCGTCTTGCCCCCGGGCAAGGATACCTCTTCTGCCTTCTCCCACCTGGCTACATTCACCATCACCAAGTCCGGATGGTTGTCCAACGTCGCCGACAACGTTTTCGCCGCCATCAAGAAGGACTTCCCTCAATTGGTCTGGACCGTCAAGGAGAACGACGAGAACCTTACTTGGTTCTTTGACAAGGCTGATGGTAGCCTGAGCCGCGACGGTGAGGTTCTCTTCTGGTACGGTATCGAGAGCGGCGAAGAGGTCAAGCAGCTGGTGCAGGAATTCAACCAGCATGGCCGCCAGATGTTCGGTGACATCAACCTTGAGGCCAGGCTCCAGCGCGCCGCCCAGGCGGCCACTAACATTGGCAAGGGCTTCGGTGCCAGCGGTGCCTCTGTTGAGCAGAAGCGCGCATTCTCCTCTACTGCTAATGCTTTGCGGGCCGCTCGCTTCGGACGTCCCGCTATCTCTCCCAGTGCTGTGAGATCCTACTCCACCACGAACCCCAACCCTCCTCTCGGAGAGAAGAACATGTCCAACAACCGGCCGTCCAAGGTTGCTCTCATTGGAGCCCGTGGCTACACCGGCCAAGCCCTGATCAACCTGATCAATGCTCACCCTTATATGGATCTCCGCCATGTTTCTTCTCGCGAGCTGGCTGGCAAGAAGTTGCAGGGTTATGACAAGCGTGAGATTGTTTACGAGAATCTGAGCCCCGAAGACGTGAAGCGCATGTCTGCAAATGGTGATGTGGACTGCTGGGTAATGGCCCTACCTAACGGCGTTTGCAAGCCGTTCGTGGATGCTGTCGATCAGGGCTCTGAGACGGGCAACGTCATTGTCGACCTGAGCGCCGATTATCGCTTCGACGACAAGTGGACTTACGGTCTTCCTGAGCTGGTCAACCGTGGTAAGATCGCTCAGGCCACTCGTATCTCCAACCCCGGTTGCTATGCTACCGCTGCCCAAATCGGCATTGCTCCTCTCGTTCCCTACCTCGGTGGTCAGCCCACCGTCTTTGGTGTCTCTGGATACTCGGGTGCTGGCACCAAGCCTAGCCCCAAGAACGATGTGCAGAACCTCACGAACAACATCATTCCTTACAGCTTGACTGACCACATCCACGAGAGAGAGATCAGCACACAGCTTGGAGCTAGTATTGCCTTTATCCCCCACGTTGCTGTGTGGTTCCAAGGTATTCACGTATGTGTCCTGCTATCATTTATTTGCCCGTCTATAGCTTCCATGCACTGACCTTGTCGTACAGCACACCATCAGCATTCCTCTCAACCAGGAGATGACTTCTCGCGACATCCGCAACATCTACCAGGAGCGTTACGCTGGTGAGAAGCTTGTGAAGATCATTGGTGAGGCGCCTCTTGTCAAGAACATTGCTGGCCGTCATGGTATCGAGGTCGGAGGATTCGCCGTCCACTCCAGCGGCAAGCGTGTCGTTGTTTGCGCTACGATCGACAACCTTCTGAAGGGTGCAGCCACTCAGTGCCTTCGTAAGTGCCCCGTCCAGTGCTATTCTGAAAAGACAGATTACTCATCCTCCTGTCACAGAGAACATGAACCTCGCTCTCGGTTATGGCGAGTACGAAGGCATCCCTCTCGAGTAGAACTTTCCATGAATGGTAGATATCAGTTATATATGTTTGGTATAGTTCGGGGAAGGTATGTGATGTATATCAAACATGGATGTTTGATTATAAGGACATCTCATTTGGCGTCGAACTTCTACATTGGGCTTCCTCCTGGTCATCTTTCCTTTCGCATGTCTCATACCCGCATGCATCTCTGTCGGTTGCTATGGGTTTGAGATTCTCGTAAAGACCCTCTACCTCTCACTCTGTTTTACATAGTCAACCTATTCTTCCCGCGTCTTCTAGACTTCTGGGGTTCCGTCTGATAGACTTCTGGTTCTTCATCTATCTTTTCCATACTGCCGTATCTCGTCTTTCTAAAATTCATGGAAGAAAAGTGTATTCTGTCTGGCACAGTATTGGCGCTGACGGGCTAAGAAGAAACATTGAGCAATCATAACTTAGCGACTTTCTTTATGAGCCCATCCATCTGCTCGTCCGATTTGCACCAACATCTGAGTAATTCATGCAATGTTCTGGTCTTCTAACTTGTCATTATCAGATGAATGCTTCGTCCTTGATCTTCCACGATTAGACAGAGTCCTCCCCTGGAAGTCCTGGGCCTGGGAAGGTCGATTTCCGGTGTAGACTTACAGTTGGAAAGTATAGGTAGATAATAGAAGAAGCGATTTGAGCAAGTCCAAAAATCAAAGACTAGTGGCTCAACTTGCAGCAGAGTAGGGGCCCCCGTCCACGAGAAGTGGGCTCAGTTTCGAACTTGCAGATCGATTCTGGCGTCAGGTGCTGAAGTACTCTCACTTCTACTCTCTTCTCGATCCTCGAGCGAACTTTCCGGTTTCCAGACCCTCCAGCTCTTGTCTCTTATCTCTCCATCGCCTCGCATCATCATAATCGTGCCAACAGTCATCTTCTTTCCAGGGCATGAGCGCCATTCGAGCTTGACTGGTACACCTCTGAGAAAGCAAGCCCCATTTGCTCTGCAGATGAGATAGTAAGCCTCCAGAGTTCTACACTGCTTCTCGTCCAATATCCCAGAACGCGATAAAAAGCAGCCTGTGACTACTTCCGGCTAGGAAGCTGACAGTCTCAGATGTCCACCGTCTAGAGCATTACTTGGTCTTCTAGAATCTATCCCAGAACCCTCAGACACCAACAGACACGCTCACCTTCAAGAAGGGAGCAGCTCGCGTCGCGACAAGAGTGCTCCAACTAAACCACACTGAAAGACAAGGCTACAAGGATCATCATCATGTTCTACAGTCACGAAAGTAAGTACTGTCTGTCTGTTGACTCATTTCTAGAGGCTCTGTGTACGCTTCCGGTCCTTTCCAGCTTTTCACTCCGCTGACTCTTGCATTTACTGTAGTACTTACATCCCCCGAGCACGGGGTTGCTACGATATGGTACGCGACCTCTCCAGACATGAATGCAGTCTCAACTTGGTGCCTGTGTGCCAGCTAACCTGTTCTTCTTGCAGGCTGGTCGCAACACTAGGTTCGAGATCCATCACAAGAAGACTGAACAAGAAGGCGATACTGGACGTGGATGTCCCGAAAGCTTGCGAGGTCATCATGGATCCTGCGGCACCTATGGCGTTAAGACTCCAGGGGAATCTACTGTGAGAGCTTCATCATCTGGATCAAAGCAGGAGGTCGGATTACTGACAGCAGACTCGCAGATACGGAGTCGCCAGAGTTCATAATCAACAGTGTCACTATACGCTCACAGATGTGCAGGCAATGCATGACAGGTTGAGATCAGTGTTGGGAGCTATTGCCGGGACAGCCTTGGATCCGACGGCTGGCAAAGCTAGGTTCGTGGTTTTCTACTTGTCGACCCATTACAACGTTGAAGCTTTGTCTTTGAAGCATACTAAGCCTTCCTCAGACCTGATCAGCTCATCTTGCCTTACGACCCGTCCTTCCTCCCTGAGAACAATCTCCCAGGGTTGGGTTTGGACTTTTTAGGTCTGTATCAGTCGAAAGAAGAGCGAACAAGCCAGCAATCCAGCTTCCAATTACCAATGACCCCTGACCTAAGTCTGACCATTGGCTCTCATCACTCCAGTCTGCAGCTTGACTTTTCGTCGCAAGATCTTATCCTGAGAGATATACACGGGTTCGGTTCTGAGAGCGAAATAACGAATTCTGTTCAGGGAACCGTTCAACTTGGGCGGATGGCAGCGTCGGCTCTCAATGATGAAGAGGGCATTCTTCTGCAGCCTGACTTTGACTTCGATGAAGATGGAAATCTTATCGAGCTTGGAGGGATAAACGCTGCTGCTGGGGTTGGAAAGCGTAGCCCTGGCTGGTTTGACGCTGAGGCACCGGTCACTGGTGAGGTGAAAGAGGGTGAAATGAATGACATCTCCTGGGACTATCAGGTACGATCCGAACATTACGAGTCGTTGTTCTTACTGACAATATCTCCCCAGCCAATGCTAGCTGACGAGGGCATGCAAGGAATTACTGAACACGGACAGCCTACCGCCGTCACCAACGGAGATACATCTATGCCTCAAGCTCCTGAAGTACAACACTCGGAAGAAGTAGAGCATGCTTCAGACACTGGAGAGGCAACATTGCGTCGGACTCGAAGAATCCCGAAAGCCGTCGCAACAGATAGTCAAACCGCCCTGCGAAACACTGAACTGGCTCAATACAACAACGAATACGTGCGAAACATGGCCGCTGCTCTACAGCAGAAGCTGAAGAATAAAGCGCCCACCCAAGCAAAGAAGAATGCAGTCTTCTGGGTCATCGGCCTGGGAATTGGCTCAGTCGGCGTTGGGTTAGGAACTTCTCATGTCCAGCATCCTTTGCACTTCTTCTCGGGTGACACTTTGTACGCATCACTGACAAACGTCGAAAGAGCAAAGAAACGCAAGGGCTCTCCTTCGACAACTGAGGACAGCGATGCTGATTCCGAGACTCGACGCATTCGACGCAGGGGAGAGTCCGAGGAACAACTCGGCCGAGGTGGAATCTTTCCCGACGATAACAACTTACATGATGTTCGTGGGGTAAACTCTTCTCGCGCTGGTCATAATTACTGACAGTCATCTAGGATATAGAGGTAGGCCGTCATGCCTCATCAGTCCTTCGAGATGACTCCTCCCAAATGCCCTGGAACATCACAGCGTCCGTCCGAAGCTCCCGGCTTGGGCTGTCTGCAACAAGCATCTTCCGTGGATTCGGCAGCATCAGCGACTTTTCTGGCCAGGGAATCCGCGATTCTGCAGCCACCCTGCCTCCACTTGCAGCGCCAGGCAGAGCTCGAAGTCGCCTAACAAGTGCAAGTCCTCTGGCTGGACGCGGCTTGCAGTACGACTTGGAGGGCCTTGCAATCCCAGGAACCCAAGAAGAGGATGTGAATTTCCTCGAAGACATCGATCTAGCTGGCTACCTTCAGTGCGAGGCTGATGTTGGAACCAACGCTGAACCCAAGGATGAGACTGACAGAAAGCGAGCAGCCTTCCGTTCCCGACTGTTGAGATCTAGTATGGACCAAGAGAGCCTGAACTTTCTCGAGTTTCTCAACCTGCAGCTTGAGGAGCCGGCTCGAGATTTCGCAGAGAAGGATTCCGTTCATGAGTCTGATGCTGGCTTTCTTCGTCTTGATGCTTCTGACGGTAAAGAAGTAGCATTTTCGACGCTCCTGCCTCCTGAAACTACCTCTCCTGCTGTCGCCACGCATGGCCTGATGCACATCCTTACCCTGGCAACAAAGGGTTTTCTTTCGGTCCATCAGGAGCCATACGAGGATGAGAGTAGCGAGGAGTACGGTGTTCGCTACAAATTCGGAGAGATATACTTGCGCTTATCCGATATGTAGACAATCCTACGATGGACATCGATCGCAACGACAACTGTAAGAGTGACATCTCAAAATCTTCTCATATTTCATTTTTCAATATTCGGCTGATAATATGGTGAATATTTCGATTTCTGCGGTGCAATGATTCTATCTATTTGCTTCTCATTTCTCGTGGAAATGCATTTTTACTTCTCTGTCTACTATTACTGCTTCTTTTCCTTACTTTTTTCCCTTCTTCATGCGCATTTTTTTCATTGTCCTTGATGCTACCATAATCAACGCTTCCTGACAAACTTCCTGTATCTATTGAAATACCTCTTAGAATCATGTTTCACTTGAACACAGTCACACCTCTTTCTGAAGTGCGTTCCAACTTAGCAGTTAACTTAGATATAGTAGTAAACCCGGCAGTGTAAGTATTTGGAATATCAAAATAATCCATCCACATTACTGTTCTATATTGATCACTGATTGATGCTCAACATGATCAGCTGGCATTAATCAATGTTATTACCATTTGAAGGTGGTACAGGAGAGTGCACCTCCATATTGATCAAATTCTGAGTACGAGTACGCCTGTTTTCCTTCCTTGAATTGGGTGGTTGTTCGATATCTCCCCTCTTTTAAACCTTCTGGATGGAAATGCCCCTTCGTGCCCTCTGCTACTCTTTGCGCCTGCTTGCGCACGCAATAATCAATTTACTGGCCAACCAACTGTGCCTTAATGCCTGCTGAGGAAGTAGGGTCCGTACTGTGCGACTGAGCCTACCAATTGGCGATATGGGGATCCATAGTGCAATAGCGCCCATGCATAAGCGCCGCCTTGTCGCAAGCGCCAATCTAAACCCAATCGCAGCGTAGAGACTTTTCTCTTGCAGATGTTACCTTCATCGAGGCCTAAAGAGCCTTGAATTCACAAACGGAATTGACGGATTAAGCTCAATGGTCGGTGAGTTGTCGTTTCAACTGACTATATTTTGTCTTCGTTGAATTTCTGACCCAGAGACATCCGCTCTCTGTCCGCTTTCGGATTGTAGGTGCTGAAGTAGCCTTTCTTAAAGACTGGTTGATGATTGACCTGGAGAACATCTGCAAAGGACTCAAGCAGGACCTTAGTTGGCACATAGCACCAGTCGGCTATATCAGCCATGTTCTCGTTGTATGGCAGGCCAATCTCAGTGGATGGAGACGCGCAATGCCGCGGGTAATACCAGCAAGCTTGTAGACAATGGTCTGAACATTATCCCGACTCCCCCTTAGGGAAGTGCGCCAGTCAGCCTCCACCTCCTGCACAAGATCTCGGGCAAGCCGTAAAGCACTGTCAGTCACAACAGCGGCATTCATAAGATCGAGTTTCTTATCTCGATACTCAGACCATGTTATGGCAATGAACATTCGCATATTGTTCAAGTCTCGAAATAAGCAGAGGGTCTAGAAGAACAACTGACTAAGATACCAGTTTGCTACCTCATTGTCGTCCTCTTCAACAACAGTCACCTTGACGACCTTCTTCGATTCTGCGGGCGTCGGTTGAGCTTGCGCAGCAGTATCCTGGGGTTCCTCCACGGTGAGAACGGCAAATTTGTTTAGAAACCTGTCAGCCTCGGCGTCGTCAATTTGAGCCTCAGAAGTGGCGGTGGCTGCTTAGTGTCGGGCTTCGAGGGCTGGTTGGTCTTCCACTCAAGAGTCTCGCAGATTTGCTCCAGTGCGGTGATGAAATGAGCATGACGCTTGTTGTCTATGGAGTCGCCCTGGCCCAAGAACCAGGAAGTGACCGCTTTCCTCAATTTAATGGCGCGTTTCGCGATGGTGAGAACTGACTTAGGTATCGTGACAGCAGAACTGGCGACCACCTCGGCGAGGATTTGCAGATCTTTGGTAGTTGCACTATAGTGAAGTGGATCTGCAACTAAGCCATCCTTTTTGCCTTTGCGTTTGCCCTTTTCCGCGGTGGAAATGGTAGCGGAGAGGGGAGGGGGTCGATAGCCACATTGGTTAGCTGTATCCACTAGCCATGTTGCAAATGCATTAGTATCCGCTTTGTAACAGGTGTAACTACTCTACAAGAATTCAGGTAACATATTGGTGATTGAAGGCTAAACAAGTGGAAAAATAGCCTGGCTGGTCCAGCAGACATAGGTTTAGTGAGGATGTGTGAGCTGATATAAGCGCATCTGTTGGGTCACATGAGTGGCCTATAAGATCGAATGGGGTGAGGCACTGCCAGATATGGTCCCACTTCTTGTGAAAGAGATGCAAATAGAAACAAAAAATAAAACAGAAAAGTACAATGGGCTGAAGGTTTTCTTATTTTGTAAATCCCCTTTTTGTATGAGCCGGCGACTGGTGCAAAAGAATTACTGTTCCTTCTGAGGAGCAGCATGGATGATCTCTTCGCGCTGCCTTTCTGGATTTCAGATAGGATCCAAAGTTTGCACTTACTGGCCGGCTGGCCTAATGGTAAGGCGTTGCTCTCCTAAAGCAAAGATTGCAGGTTCGATCCCTGCGTCGGTCGAAATTTTTGCCTTTTTTTTTTCTCATTCCACAGAAAAACCTCACATTTCTCGTCTGATTTCTGAGGACCAATCTTTGGCGATTCCGTCTGAATCAAATCGCTATATAGAAGGAGGATCCTTACCATCTACTACGTATCGACGTCTCATCCGGGTATAGACCACAGAATATATTTCTTGACCAGAACTGGTTGGTACAGAGTATAGCGTCACATGTATTTCCAGGTTGTAAAAACAACGGGCAGGATTCGAGCCTGCATACGATCTACGTAAGGTATTGGATTGTTCAGTAATGGCAATACATCATCAATATGACGCCAGGACGCGCATCAGTCCTCCGCTCAATCCTCATACTTCAATGTTCACTGAAGACCATTCTGACTTGAGAGATGTTACGGAGTACAAGGTGTAGGTAGCATTGTACTGTAAGGTTCTTCAGCCCCTCCTACCTCAAGGCATACACCAGTAAGATCATGGTTGTGGCACAGCTTCCTGTGGAGGAGTGCTCGAAATATGTCACTTCTAAAATTTAACTCTTGTGTATATCAAATTTAGCTATCTACTCTCCGTTGGGATGACCGTATGATGAAATAGAGTCGTGATACATGGGAAATCCTGTATGCGTACCTTAGTAGACGGCCATGAGGGAGCGCGTTACAAAGTACGCGAGATTCAACACAGTTCGTCTGCTACAGCGCTGATACGCAGTATTATGGCAGTACAGAGAACCATACTGGTACCTTATGTTTATTGACTTGTCCAGAACATGGAATATGAAATCGTATTTGATGAAAGTATTCTGGGTTTACAATCAAAGAACCCTGGTCATACACCCGTCTAAATGGCCGAAAAGCGAGATGAGGGAAAATAACCTGGCCTCAGTTCTACGGCTTCATTCGACCGCGTGACAAATTTAGACTTTCAGCTCTGGACCAGGGCATCTATCAGGCAACGATGCGAGCAACCAAATGACTGAAGAATGGAGTATGATGAAGGTCAAGTAATAATACACAGAGGAAAGAGCCAGATGAATTTACTATTTAGGAGTATTGTCGAGTGTATGATTGACCATTATTGTAATGATTTGCAGTCACTTCTGGGCGGTATCAAAAATACGCATAAGGTAAGGTTCCGTCCTGACGAGCTCGCGTAAGTTAACCGCCACTGTCTTGTCTTGTCCCCGTCTCGTCTCGTCTCGTGTTCTGCCCGTCAAACCGAAACTCTTTCCTTTTCTCACTCGCTCACCCCGAGTCTGCTCCCTCCCAGTTCCCACGGCTTCATCCTCTTACCATCTACTGAGACCTCTTCGCCATCTCTGGTCATCTATAGCTGTCCCTGTAATTCTGGTTTCGTCGAGTTTTCCCTCCTTCTTTCACCTTAAACATGGGACGTACCGTCGATCAGGAAGTTCACGCGGCTTTCGTCGAGTTCCGCGCCAAGGAAGACGATAAGGTGCGTGACCTGTATTTCACGTAATATTTCAACCAGCCGCTTCAACATCGTCACTAACAAAACACCTTGTTTGCTTGAGTTCTGCAGTGTCTTTCCGTCCAGTGTATCTATTGCCAGCAAATTCGTGCAAAGAATACATCGCGCCAGAAGCAGCACCTGCTCGAGTGTCCCGGCCTTCGCGGTCAGAACCAGACAGCACAATCCGCACCTAACGGTATCACTGCTACAAATGGATACCCTGCAACTCCCAATGGTGCAGCTGCCACCGCGCCTGGTGCTGGCCCAGGACCTGGTACAGGTGCACTTCCGACTCCCAACGGACCGATGATGACGAACGGCGTCAACCCACATGCTACCTCCATGCAGACTCCGCTACAGAACATGCAAGGACGCGCTGCGTTGCCGACTCCCGGCCCTCCCACCGGACCTGCCTCGGCTACTAGCTCCCAGCAGCCGGCTCGCGCTACCCCCAAGTCGAAGCCGAAGACCTCCACCTCGAGCCTCCCGGCTCCTCCCCTCGATGACGTTCATGCTGCATTTGTCGAGTTTCGTGCGAAGGAAGAAGACAAGGTAAGAGAGCGACTGGTCTTAACTTAACCAAGAATCGATGGTATGCTAACCAAGAAAGTGTCTGTCGGTGCAATGCATCTACTGTCAGCAGGTCCGCGCGAAGAACACCAGCAGGCAGCGCCAGCACCTCCTGGAATGCCCTACCTACCTTAGTGTCATGAAAGACTCGATACCTGCCAATAACCTCTTGCACACATTCCCCGAAGGTGATATCGCCCGGTCTCTGCAGATCCCTGCTCCTACTTTGGAACTGGACTTCCGTATGAGCATCAAGATGAACCCGAAAGTTGCTGTCGGTCCGAGTATTTGGGGTCAGAGAGATTGGGTAACATTCATCGGTGGTCAATGGGCGGGCCGATGGGGTAAAGGCATTGTTTTGGTGAGCGCACCTTTTCTGCCTTGTTGCAAAGCTGTGCTAACGCTCTTTGTAGCCTGGAGGACAAGACTCGCAGATTGTGACCAAGGAATCTGTCACCAACATGCGGTCGAACTATGTGCTCCAAACCGCGGATGATCCCCCAGCTTTCATCATTGTCAAGACTGAAGGATGGTTGACAGGCGCCAAAGACGTTCTGGACAAGGTCAACGACCCTAACATCGCGGACACAATCAACCCCAACACCTACAAGTATCGCGTCAACCTTTCCATGGAAACTGGAGATGAGCGTTACGCTTTCTTGAACACTCTCATGTGGATTGCCAGTGGTTGCCGCAGAGGCCATGAAGGTCAGTTGAAACACTTTTGTCATTAGCTGAGTCATGCTAACAAGCCTATAGTCATCTTCGATGCATTCCGTGTCAACTAGTTCCGAATTCAAACAAACCTGTTCCGTCTGTTTATTGAGCGTATCTTTTCTTTCTTTGGTGATGGGAAAATATCGATCTTGTTCATCTCATTTTCTTTTGTAATGCTATAGGCCAGTCCAGTATCCTCATCCGAGGTGATAATGTCTCGCCTAACGTTGATGGATTTCCTGCTGGGTTCTTTTGGCATGGACGCTGTGTTGCCACGTCTCGACGGCAGCTGCTTTCCCTACTGTCTGGTGTATGTTTCTGCATTCGTTGATTTCCTTCCACATGTACGCTAGTCTCTATTCTTTCATCTGTCGCAGATTGCCAGACCGTAACGAGTCGATTTCTCTGCTATCTCCGTGGCTTCCACTTGAGCAACGAGGATTTTCTGTATCTTTACATCTAAAACTGGATATTTTACGATACTTTCATTTGAGGTGTAGGAAGACTTGGCTTCATAGTCTAAAGAAATCAAGGAGGATAAACTCAACACAGCCTGAAATCCCGATTGCATACGAACACAGGACGAGCACAGGGAACAACATCAAAATTGAGGCATGCATGTATGTACGCATGTTTTCAAAACCTTTCCTTTATATAAGCCACTGTATGCATACATTTAATAATAGAATAAATGGCGCTGAACAAACGCAGGTATCATCCTCTCAGTAAGGGACCTGGTAAATTACTGGGTTGTTTACCTGGGATGTTGACAGGTATCATTTCTTCTTTTACCCCAGCTCTAGACCGATGTATCATGTATTATGAGAGTACCTGAGGAGTACACTAACCAATGGAAATATTGAAGCAAACTGGACCCGTCTACTCCGTAAAACACGCTAGCTGAATTTGGTTTTGAGCTTAAATCAGCCTTGGGGTCTGTTTCTGACTTTCTGTTGACAACCGAGATACGTAATGCCTGAGGCAGGACTGGTTTTGTACTTGTACCTTACTTTACATGATAGATTGAAACCGAACATGGAGAGGATTAAGGTATCCTGTAAAATTTCGGATGATGGTAATTATCGTTTGAAATTGAGGGTACTGTGACTACTGTCTAGATGACTTTAGTGAACAACGGGAATTTTTATTCTCTACAGCTGTCAAGCAAATCGCCTAGTATTGTTGTAATCCGGCCATGACGTGGTATATGTTTAGAAGCCTGTAATTGAGATCATAAGCATTGATTGTCAGGAAGACGAGAGCACAGCTTACCCTTCTCGGTGTTTCCCTCCCCCATGCTTTTACTGCTGCTGCTGCCGCTCTGGATGGCGCCCAGGATGCCGTCCATGTACGGCGCACCGCTCCATTTCTGGTGGGTGAGAACCTCGACGCCGAGTTCCTTCTCACGGGACTGGATCAGTCGCACGTAAGCGAGCATGCCCTCATCCTTGAAGGCGCGCGAAAGTTCCGTCGTGATTGTGGCATTGCTGTGCAGACCGGCAAGGGAGATGAGTTGCAGGACGAAGCTATTACAATTATCAGTTCGCCGCGCATTGACAAATTATGGTCTTTCAACTCACCCGTGCTTGGCGAGATCCCAGACAAAAGACTTGAGAGATGCCTCGTCAAAGCCGTGGCCCATCCAGTTGAATGACGGGCTAAGGTTGTAGACCAATTTCTTCCCGGGCCATGCGGCTCGAACATCGCTTGCTAGTTTTCCAGCCTTTTCGACATTGGGGTCGCCGGTTTCAACCCACAAGAGATCTGCATAGGGGGCGAATTCTTTGGCTCGCTTTGTCGCTGCCGGAAAGCCGGCACGGTAGTGGTAGTATCCCTCCCTGGTCCTGGGGCTGTCACAAGACCAGACAACGGGTTTCTTTGCGTAGTCGCTCGCCAGAGCTCGGCGACGCGAGATAGACAGGTCAGGGTTCTCTTTGACCTTCTTCTTGTATGCATCACGGGCAGACTGGGGCGCTCCTTCGGCTTCGAGATGTGCGTCGACAGCTGGCCCATTATTAGCTTTTACTCATGTATAACTGACATCATGAGGAAAGATATACCTTCATCAAAAGTGACAAGCTTGTGCTTCTTGACCCACTCCAGCTCGTAAGCATCGACCTCTGCAGGAGCAGCACCTTCGCGCTCCATTGCTTGTAGGGTTTCCGCCAAAGGCTCGACTTCCTCCGCAACTCCGAGGATGAACTCGTGATCACGCACGTCGATGGCACTACTAATCAACTTCCCACTCTCGGAATCGGTTCGAGCAATCACCAGATTCTCGGTTCCCATCAAGTCCCATTGGAAACGAGCGGCGACGAGTCTGTTGATGTGTTCCCCAATAGGCACGAGAACTTTCCCTGCCAAATGACCGCATTTCTTGCCGCCATGAAGCTGATCTTCGAAATGAACCGCCGCAGCACCGTTCTCCGCAAAAAGTTTGGCTAATTTGAGGACCGCAGAAAGACCGCCATGTCTGTAGAATAGAAGTTGTCAGTTCGTGGATCATCAAATGCAGCATGGTGAAGCGCACCCGGTATCGCCGTCTGCAACGATCGGTCTCATGTAGTCGACATATGGGGTCGACTTTCGCTGTTCGGGGGTCAATTTTCGCCTGGCATCCCATTGTTTGCGATCGTGCATTTGTTGCGCCTTGAACAATCTCTGTACCTGGTTGGGGACGGTATTGTACGGGTAGTCTCCAAAGTCCGGAGAAACCTCATTCGTTGTAGTGAGGAGGGAGGAGCACGCCCAGCCTGAGATATACAGTACCTCCTGGTTCGGAGCTTGCTGTGTCATTTGTACGGGATCGATCGCACCCACTTTGCAAGCGTTAGCCTTAGACAAATAGTCCGCGATAAAGGTCCCGCATACTGGTATGAACCGGCTTTCCTTCTGCCGCTCTCTCATTTAGCAGATTGAAGAGCTTACGAGCCATCAAAGAACTCGGATATGTCTGCTGCAAAGTGCCACGTTTGCTGACAACGTCCGCGGCCGAGTAGGGTCTCTTGATGCCCTCGAACCGCGGAGATTTCCACCAAGCCTCGACATCTTTGATCTGTTGCTCATAAAGTGCATCCTCCGCAGTCCCAGCCTTCTCAGCAGTTGACAGCAGTTGAAAGGAGTCTGATCGCAAGGCCGTCGAAAGGGGAGGCTCGACGGTCGGCAGCGGGGATGATGACATCCGCGGATAACCGCATGTGAAGGAACGCAGGGCGAGACGAGAGGGACTGCCGGCAGTCGAAGAGAGAGTAGGGAGGCGTCGAGGAATCCGACGAGGAACTGATCGAAACATCTTCACAGTCCAGGTCAAATTTCCGGTACGAACATGAGGTGGGAAAAGAAGAAGAAACGATGGATAAACGAAGGTAGTGGTATGGGGAGGATCCTGGGGAGCTTAAGCCTTTTGGGAGGGATTGCCAGCGTCCCCGCCATTGGGCCGATCGGCCAACCTCGGTCTGGGGTCGCTCCCACAGCATTCCCCGCGGGCCGATGTCGCCTATTTGGCTTCTTTTCCGCATTTCGCTGATTGTTCTTAATAATGACGAGATGTTCAAGCTACACTCGATGAATCTCGGATGATAAGTGTTCTCAAGCATGAGTAAAGGATTTATCTTAAGTACAGAAAAGCTTCTCGAGTCGGTAGCCTTAATCTAGCTATCTTTGCATCTTGACGCCAGGTCTGAGTTTGGGAAGGCATTTCTGGCGTCTTCTTCCCCCCATCAGGAATCGATGTGCTCTGCTTCTTTCTTTGGCTGGTGCTTCGGCGTCATCGAGTTGTCGGGCTCATTGGCTACGCAGGGGAAGGTGGAAGTTCCTGAACCGCTGCCAATCCAACATCCACATTTCTTGAAAGTGCCTGTTCCTGATGATCTTGCAGTACTTGTCATGTCCCCTCTCCTGGTCGTTCAACTGGCAAGACTATGATATAATCAATGTTACGCAAAGTCCGCAAAAGGCGGTCGTATAGGTGCTCACCTCGCTACAGTACGATAGAATGTCGCACACTTGACATTCCAGTGACGCTTCTTTGCCACAATCGTGACAGATTTTGTGCTTTGCGAAGCTCCTTGGCCATCTTTGGACCTGGTCATTGAGTTGGAGCAAGTCATGTAGGGATAAGGGTATGAGCTGGGTCTCTTTCAGCATATTGTTGCAGAGGTGAAATCTCTTGGAATGGAATTCCAGCATAGGCGGTTCTTACCTTGATCGAGTAATGGTCCGTCACAATAACTTTGATCGAGTTCCATCGTGAGATATGCTTTCGAGCATACATGATAGCAACCGTACGTCCCTTTTTCAGATCATGTGTCACAAACGAGGCTCCTGAATCATGAGTGTGAAAAACGACATCAAAGGCCTCCTGGTTATAGGGACTGCGAGCCATGAGTGTGAGCGGAAAGTCTTTGTATACCTTCACAATCTCCGCGAGTAGGCACCAATGCCTTCGTGGTTCGATCACCTGGACGCTGACATGTTTATAGTGCTCTGGGTCATAGATCTGGTAATGAGGCAGGTCGAGGACTTTAGGAAACGAGACTCTATCGCGCAGATTTGCGTATTTGGTCATATTGTTGGCTGTTTACGACTTGTGTGGAACAAGCCATGTTTTTAGAAGGAATGACAGTATTCATATTGTCCGCCGAGCCCTTGGTACTTCATTCACTTTTATTTGCTTTGGGGTTGAGTGAATGATGGATGATGAATCTGTTAGTCTCCATTTATAACTCATTCAATTCAGCAGACTGTGAATAAAGCAAATCTAGAAACATGAGAGCATTATGTTAAGAGTAGTCAGGTACTGGGCCTGATCACGTCTCTTGTGTTTGGATGTCATGATGTGCTGCTTAGTTGCCTCTGTATCCAGCTACAGGAGATACAACTCTTCTTAATAATGTTCAAGTCAAAGAGAGAGAATCGTAGGTATAGAGAAACCGTCTATCTAGCGGCTCTTCTATGATACAAGCCCTGAGACAAGTGCGGAGTAGTGCCTTAAAAACTAGGATCTCATGAGGGGTAAAACTGTAATAAGCCATCAACAACTGGCAAAAGGAGGAAGCATCGAATAAGAGGCCCGGGATTACCTCACACGAGCCACTCTCGAACAGGCAAGGGCAAGAAAGATGGTCATCTCCAACTCTTGGACCTAGACGCTGTCATACCTCAACCTTCTTCTCCCTCCGAGTGGCGCTCTCCATTGTACTATCTCTTTCACGATGAT